>BGPT01003213.1:14470-46430 GCA_003297045.1 Symbiodinium sp. clade C Y103 | reverse complement strand
TCCCAATGGAAGTCCAGGAATTCTCATAAGTCCAGGAGAAGTTCCCGGCTTGGGCACAGATGGGACTGCAACTGCCACATCTTCTTCACGATTGGGCTCCACAGCTGGTTGTACCAGCGGTATGTCGGGTTGGTCAGGTTGACCACCTTGGTTGCGTTGGGCACGTAGCCAAGCTTGATACCGTTCGACGCATTTCTTGGAATGACGGTGAGAACGGGTGGCACACGAAGAGCAACCCTCAGTTTTTCCGTGGGCATCTATCCAGTGTCTCGGAGGCTGCACATTGTCTGGAAGACGTGCAAAGTCCTCAGGAATGATCTCGACGGCTTCCTGATCTCTCACAGCANGTGTCTCGGAGGCTGCACATTGTCTGGAAGACGTGCAAAGTCCTCAGGAATGATCTCGACGGCTTCCTGATCTCTCACAGCAGGTGCAGGTCCAGCTTCAGTTGCCTGGACAAACCGTCCAACCAATTCCAGAGGATACACAATTGGAAAAACGAGCTTGAGGCTCTTTGCTTGAAAGAATTTCTGTTCACCTTCGATCATTGCANTCCAACCAATTCCAGAGGATACACAATTGGAAAAACGAGCTTGAGGCTCTTTGCTTGAAAGAATTTCTGTTCACCTTCGATCATTGCAACCACAAAATGCGCAAACGAGTTCCTCACAGGATACAAGTAACCAGCAGTCACAAACCTTCCGATGCTGTTCACACTCTCAGGTGTCTCCGCAAGCACCCTAGAACAAAACATCGCAGTGACCACATTCTTCCTGTCAACTTGATTTCTCAGGACCTCTCGTCCACTCAAACCTGTACCATCCAACTTCGAATGCAAGTTGTGCATTGCAACAACATACCTTGNATCGAACCTCGTTTCGTGCGTGAAGGGTTCATCCAGACAACTGTTCGTGATTCTTCGGAATCATTGCCCGCCTTAAGAAAGAAATAGAAATTAGCAGAAAAGAGAAAGAGAGAAGAGAGAAAAGTATGCAGATGTGAAGATGTGAAGATGTGAAGATATGCAGATGTGAAAATATGAAGATGTGAAGTATGAAGATGTAAGATGTGCAGATGTGAAGATATGAAGATGTAAGATGTGCAGNGAAGATATGAAGATGTGAAGATATGCAGATGTGAAAATATGAAGATGTGAAGTATGAAGATGTAAGATGTGCAGATGTGAAGATATGAAGATGTAAGATATGCAGATGTGAAAATATGAAGATGTGAAGTATGAAGATGTAAGATGTGCAGATGTGAAGATATGAAGATGTAAGATGTGCAGATGTGAAGATATGAAGATGTAAGATGTGCAGATGTGAAGATATGCAGATGTGAAGAGATGAAGATGTAAGATGTGCAGATGTGAAGGTATGAAGATGTAAGATTTGCAAATGTAAGATGTGCAGATGTGAAGAACAGATGTGAAGATATGCAGATGTAAAGATATGAAGATGTAAGATGTGCAGATNGATGTGCAGATGTGAAGATATGCAGATGTGAAGATATGAAAATGTAATAGTGCAGATCTCTTTTTACGAAAAACCCTTCGCAGACGCTCTCGGGAAAAAGACCTTGGTCATCATTATCCCGATTTTGGAGTGGCCATAAATTCGGGCCCCCATGGACAAGCATCAGATTTTTTTGATTATATATCATGATATATCTCCATTACAGTAAATGGCTGGTTTAATCATGTTGAATCGCCAAATTTTGGGGGTAATTTTTTCCAGCACCTCCGCCCAGCGCTGCAGGTCTCTGTCAGACCTTGGGGCAAGTACGGAGCTGAGGGTTGGTACGAAAAGAAAAATACGGAGTGGTCTGTAAGACTTTGGCAATGGAAAAAAATATGGAAAAAAAATGGATGATTCAAAACTCAAAGCAACGGATATATATTTCCTGGATATTTCATAGATATCCACAGCCTGGATGTTTCAGAGCCACTTGAAAACTTTCCGCAGAAACTGAGCAGAAGTGCTGCCAGTAGCGTTCATAGTTCAACTTGTAGAAGACCTCAGCTTGGTGCCATTGCTTGGCAGACTGAGTCTGCAACATGTGGGCATCAAATGTTTATCGGTTGCAGGAAATCCAAAAGGGAGACGAGAACTGGACCATTCCATTGACCTTGACCTCTTGGATTGGAGCATCGTCATGTTCCTTCCATCTGGCTTTGTCTGAACATGGGGGATGGTCCCGGGTGGTTCCAAAATTGCCATGTTTCATGGCAAAGCCAATTTGTAAACAGTTAGATTTCAGGGATACCCCTCTTCAATGAGGCAAAAAATGCTATCAATCTGTTGTCAAGTCAGAACCCATCAGCAGTTTTCGTTGTCTTGCGGGTCCTTTCCAAAGTCTTGGAAAACGTTGACATCTTCCTGCAAAGCATTTCACGCCATCCATGCAGGTGTCTTTTTTCTAGTGCACTGTCTCGAAAGTTCAATACATCCTCAAGATTTTGACACATCTCCAAGTCACTGTGTTCCTTTTTGATTTGACAAAAACATCATAACCGGCTGAAGTATGATAATTCACCTTATTCCGCCATTTTGGGATGATTCCACTTACTTGCCATCATTCCAGTGATTAGAATTAGAATGGTACAAGTGCCATGATCAAAGCAGTCTGCATTGTCTGCCTTTTTCTTCTTCTTGCGAGTTCGGACCTGCAATTCTTCACCATTGAGGAGCAAATCCGGCTTCTGTGGAACTCCAGATCAGTCCAAATCCATCAAAGAGATTGTGGGGTACGTACCCTATTTTTAAACAAACCCACACAACGGAGCCTCCAAACATGGTAGGATACCTCAAACCCGGGATGCTTCCCACACCCCAAAAACAATAACATCACCTAGCTGGTTTTGGGGCATCCCGCATTTTGATCATTTTGAAAATGGAAAATGATCTAGAATTATGATATTGCTATGAGTCAAAACCCTGGTACCTAGTGAACATCAAAATAGCTGGTAAATGGATGTTCATCCCATTAAAATGGATAATAATAGGTTTCGACCCACCCTCATATTGCTACTTGAATTTGACCCGCAACAAGCCTTTGGGATGGTGCCCAATGGCAACTGCTCAACGTGACAACGTCCCACGCCTTGCTCGTTGAAGCCTCAGGCGCCTAGCAGTTGACACGTTCTCGGTCTTACTGACCCCCCAAAAAAATGTGGTGTAATTACTAGGGATGATCAGTAGTACAATGACCATGTGGAATCACTGACCCCAAAATTTGGGAAATTGTTGTGGGATGTCCCAATTTCATCCAATTTCCATATTTTGGCTCACACCCAACGCTGTGCCTTGGTGTTCCGACAATGGGAGAAACCCAAGGCTGCCGTCAAGCATGCTTCTACTTTGGGAGGGAACTAAGAATCCTGTACCTGACCCCCAAGCACAGGTCACTCTTCAGTGGTTTGCAAACCCAAAACCCATGGTGGAAACCTACAAAATTTTTCGGCATGCCTCAAAAATGGGGATGCCAAGGAAACACCATTCTTCTTTGGCAGCACTACCGACCGACTCATCGAGGGTTCAACGCTTGGTAGCGCCATGCTAAGGTCGCAGCTGCCGGAATGTCCGGTGCCGTAAGGACCTTAGAAAGCCAAATTTGGGTTGAACGAGGATGGACACATCAGAAACAATCACTGGAAAAATCTTTGGATCAAAAAAGTTTGGCCCCAGAAAATGCCTCTCGTTGTTTTCATTTGGGTAAGTCAAAGGGTTTGGGGAAAGAGTTTGATCATGCAGTAGCTAAGGCCCAAGGCTGACTTCCTCTCGCAGCCATCTCGCTCTTTTTCCAAGGCCTGCATGAAACTAGATGATTCCTCACTGGAGGATTTCCTAAGTTTTTGGGGATCCCCAAGTCACCATAGGTTTCAATAGTAAATCATGGTCATCCACTTTCCTTCGATGATTTCGGGCTCCCCCCATGACTTAGGAAACCTCCATGTATTAACCATATTTCTTAACCATAGCTAAACATCCACTAGATTCCAGTTTACTATGGTCTTCGACATGTTGAAACCCCATTAACATCCCCAAAACCATGCTTGGAAGTTAACTATGGTGAAACCCCCATTAATTCCAGTTCACCCCAGTTTTTCAAGTCGTTGCTTTTCCCACCGGGGGCACCTTGAGGGCCTCCTCTTCCTGTGCACGCCGCTCCTTTGCCTGGCGAGCCTGGGAGATGGCTGGATTCACCGAACTGAGGTGTTTGGAAAAACCAACTGAGGTGAGAAATCCCATTGATTGTTCCCTGTATTTTTAGGGTTGTTGGTTGTACTATGTTGCACTATGTTGTACTATGTTGTACTATGTTGTACTACGTTGTACTGCCATTTCCCCTTTAAAGTACATAATCTCCCTCCTTGCCGTTGAAGCCCGCATGCTTGTTCCCAAACTTGAAGCTCCCCGACATGTGCTGCTCTCAAACGGGCTTCCACCGGTTCCATTTTGTCAATGTTCAGTTGCTGCACCCAGCTGGTCTTCCAGCCTCTTCTTGAGCCTCTTCCTTCGCGACTTTAATCTGATCCACAGTGTCCAGCAGCTGGCAGGGGAGACAGCCACGACTTGGCAGAATTAGAATGTGTTCCCCATCAACACGGACATCAAAGCCAAAACGACTCGTCAACTCGAAAAAACTCGTGGAACTTCAGTCTACCCCGAAAGCCAATGATCCATAACCATCCATAACCATCCATAACCATCCATAACCATCCATAACCATCCATAACCATCCGAACATATCTCAAGGATTCTCAAGGTATCCAACCATCTGCATCCCAGAGATATCCTGAAGGGTCCACGGAGACAGGTGCTGACCTTCTTGGAGAATTCACCGTGCAGGTGCTCCACGGAAACTCTGGGCGCCGATGCCTCCAAATTTGAGCCAAGGAGCCCATCCAGCCGTAGTATGACATAGCCAGGAAGCGGTTGGTATCTCTTCATATCTGTTCCCTCATTTTTCAGATATCTTCAGAATTCTTCAGATTTCTATGAGCTTGGGGAATAGATGGTCATACAGAGTCATACACTTTATACAGTAAGTTATACACTTATGGTTTGAGGAAGATGAGGAAGTCAACCAGTGTCTTGGTGTCTTGACCCAGAGATCTATATAGATCAATGAGAGCGCCTCGCGCATAGCTTTCACGTGCTCCTTCCATGGCACCTCTGGAAGCGACATGACCTGCAGGGGCCAGGCAAGGTCTGTTGTTATGGGAAATGTAGGCGGATAATTACGGGAAATTGAGATATATCTATCTATCTATCTATCTATCTATCTATCTATCCATCCATCCATCCATCTATCTATCTTATGTATATGTATATATATATATATGGATATATACAGTATATATATATATATGGATATATATATATATATATATATTTATACATATATATATATATATATACATATATATATATATACATATATATATATATACATACATATATATATATATATACATATATATATATATACATATGGGTTGGTCTGAAAATAGGGTACCCCCAATTCCAATGGATTATCATCATTTTCCCTCTTAAGATGGCCATAATCTGTCAAATCATCTGCAGAATCCCTCCAGATGATTGAAATGCTTGTTGCAATGGCCATTCCAAAAACCTGGATGCTTCCCAACAGCACTGAGCTCTTCACGTCACGAGGGTTCGCTGGAACAGCCGCCACCCTTTGGGTGGCAACTGGGTGTCCGAATGGATCAGCGGATCAATCAGCGTTCTGATCAGGCAAATGTTCGAGGAGAATCTACCAGGTATTACTTTGAAGCCACAACCTTCCTCCGCACTGAAGGCCTTGCGACAACAAAATCGGATCAAAAGGACCGGCCTTTTTTCCACAAACAAGTGAGAAAACGATCCAAAAGTAAGCGGCAAACGCAGACCAATCAAATGTCTACGACAGTGTCTTCCCCGCCCAAATGTGGGGGGTCAACGCGCAGGTAGCAACATATCACTGTACATAGGAGGGATCCTGCGACTGGAAAGTCTTCCCTTTCAAAGAATCCCAGTCGGGGGAACTCCGAAGCTTTCTGAGCTACGCATCAACTTCTGCAACACCTTTGAATTCACTCCAAAATCGTGGCGGAGTCTCGGTGTGCAGGTGTTGATAAGCCAGGGATTCTGCAGCTCATTTCTTGTACCTGTACCCAGCTTGCAAGACACGTGAGCATAGGTCAACAAAAGCTTGGCACCGTGGTTTTCATACCAACGTAGCTGGTGCTCATGGATGTTCAATTTCCCATGCAAATGGTTCCGATAGGCCTGACCCCTCGCTGGAGCACCAGGCCTTTCCAAAATCTTCTTCTTCTCCAACTTGCCCATCTGGTTTCGAGGCCTCAGATTCACATCCCTTCAGCCTCATCTTTGGGGACCTTGAGGACATCCTTTTGGGTATGGGTCAATTTAACTTTAACATCTGAAAACACCGAGAAAAGGATGGCTTAATAGAAAAACGACCAGACATTGGCGGATCCGTGGAAGTTCTCCATTGGAAAACGACCCTCCACCCAATTTCAGATGCAGACAATTCGGTGACGGTCTCAAGCTCCTGGGGTACCTCTGCAGGGTGGACATCATGAAAGCCAAAAAACCTTCGCTGAACATCAGTGCCTTGTAGGATGCCATTCGCTCTTTGCCCCACTCTCTCAGCTCCTTTGCAAGTGAGCTCTGAAAGAAATCTTCCAAGTACCAGTCGCTTCTTCACTCCATTTCAGCTAGCTGAAGTCGAAGATTCAGGAGATTCAGGGTGAGTGTTTACGTGAGATGTTCATTGTATTCTACTGAGTGCCAACTTGGGCATTGCGCCTCTTACAAGTCCTCAAGTCCACTGGAGTCCAAAGGTGTTGTCCTTGATGTTCAGTTGAGCACCGCTCTCAAGCACACAAACGGCAGTCACCTGACCATTTCCATGCCAGGTGTTGCTCAAGTGTTCAAGTTTGTAGTGCAAAGGCGCCTTTTCGCCCCAAGTCTCGTCTGGCTTGCCCACCACCGCACATTCGCGAATCTTCTCATGTTGAAGTAAAACCTCGTGAAAGATTTGGCTGGGATCGGTCTCAACTGTAACATCAAAATAGACCAAAATAGCTGAAGTTTCTGGATGTTCCCTCCATCAAAGAGGCACCCCATCTCCAGGGATCACAATCGATGGAAATCCCTGGATCTCGGTGCTGGCACGCTTTCAATTTCAAGGCCGGAGATCTTGTAACCACCGCTCTTGATAATGTCCACGGAAGTCCGACCTCCGATCACTTCTGGATTCTGACTAGGGGAGAGTTAGTCCAAAAACTAGTAGACTCCACACTTAAATAGCACGTGTAGAAGGGTTGCTCTCCTCAGGTGCGTTTGGGGCGCAAATTCAGCAAATCTCGAGGTAAAATCACAAAACATACCCGCGCATTGTGGGTATGAAGTACCTATCATGGGATTTAAATCTGGAGAAAAATGCTCAGCAACTCACACTGAAAAGTTCGGCCATCATCCCCATCCCCAAATGGCAAGTTGAAGGTGGATGAAACCCGGTGAGGTCCGAACCCATGATGCGATAGATGGCACCCAGGTCAGGATCAGCATCCTGGAGTTGGCACACTGCTGTGGTGAAAATGCTAAGGTCATCATGTTCTTTGATGAAAACTCAAATTGCTATTTTGAGGGTATAGCAGTCTTCAGACATCTCATATTGTTGGTTGTATAACCCACGATATCCTACATTGGGCCCCAATCTTTCATAACTGGGACCCCCGACTGCCGGAGTATCTGATCTTGGCCTTCCAGTAGAGGTCTCAACCTCTCGTGCATCCTCCTGCAGCTTCTGAAGCTCTTCAGCAGTGCCACCCTTCTGGGCCTGAGACCATCATCTCTAGGGCTCAAAAGTGAGGTTGAGAAAGGTATTCCATGGTATTCCATTGAGCCCTTGAGCCATCATCAGATTTGGACAGCACAGGCGTTGTGAATTTCAGGATCCAGGTTCTGAGTCATTGGCATTGTCACCAGTCCTGCGGCTGCTTCCACTCCAACAGTGCTATGAAGTGCTGGTTGCAGATTTTCTGGGGCAAAAAATGGAAGGAAAAACTCACCCATTGGGGGGTATGGCGCGAAAATAAGGCACCAACAGACCCACAATGGTGTCTTTTTTGGTACGAATCCATCCCCAGATGGTGAGTAAATAAGTTTGATGCTTCATCCCATTTCTGTTGCTTAAGCACCCTCCAGTGAAGCAAGCTATGAAAAGTCCCCGCGAAGCTATCGCCACTGCCCTCAGGTGGCACCTGAAAAAGCCATCGCTGGTGAATTCCTTCTCAGTCGCCTCCTGATGGCCAAATTAATTTGGATCAGCCGCGACATGTTGCAGTACCATATGGGGGTTTCCATCAATGGGGGCTACCCCAAAATGGATGGTTTCTAATGGAAAATCCTATTATTTGGGGGTCATTTTGGGAAACACCCATAGGTTCACACAAAAGCATATCACTCCTAAGCCTCAGCACCGTTGTTTCTCACGCTTTTTGAGGTCCTTTCGCTTGTAGTACTCTTTGAAGACAGGGCCACCTTTCACCAGGATACCACCGTCCTGCGCAGATGACATGGCCGCTATGGCTCGGGGTGTTCAATGGGTCCACAGCTGCAGTGTTGAATTCAGAATTGAACATATTAAACTATCCAGTACTTGTTTTGACCGATTTTTTGCTGGGTCCAGACATGTCTGAATGAAATCTCCCTTACCAGGGAGGAATGGAAACGGGGAGGGGGGGTCCTAAGTGATGAGCGGATTCTTTGACCGACACAAAACTATGATCAGAAAGCAGACCCGGACACGAGTACTAAAAGTAGATAGAACTCAGGTAGTTTACGCTATCTTTCGTGACAAGTTTGAACCATGCCTCATCTTGCTTCACCTCCACGTCTGGCAAGGGCCACCCCACGCACCTGTGATCATCTGCCAACCAATAATAATACCCTGGAAATCGGAAAAGCAGACTTTAATCATGCTTAAAGTGGTAAAATGTGGCAACCCGAATAAGAAACCCCAATTGGGGAGAGATTATAATTGGGTTTACCGCATTGTAAGCATTTACAAAGTATGCAATCTACCTGCTCATTGGAAAAGCCATCTGACGCGCTAGTCATCCTGTGGATCAGCGTTTTTCTGTGCTGAGAGCCGCTCCCGGGAAATCGGGTGCCATCGATGCGATTGCTCAATGCCATGCCAATCTCGGTCATTCCATACCTGCCATCGGCATCTGGCTCCATTTGGCTCTGCTCTCAACAGGCTTTCCGCAATCTCGACCAGGAAAGCAAAGATGGGTTTGTCTGAAAATAGTGTACCCCTAAACCCAATGGTTAATCATCATTTTCCCAATTAAATTGCTATAATTCTAGGTATCCCCTATTTCCAGACTTCCCAGATATTTCTACAGTGCTCCACGTAGTGGTTCAAGTGCTCAGCATCACCACAGGAGCATCATCAGCAGTTTCACACAGGTCTGACACTTGGATGTGAATCCCACTTAGTGTTGGGAAGTCTATATATATATATACATACATACAGACACATGGATCATGGCTCATGGTCCAGGTACAAACCAGGCTGATGATTACAGTCATATATATATATATACACATACGTACACACTGGTACATTCTGATATGATTCTATTCATTCTCCTGGTTATATATGTAAATCCAATTACTGTCAATATTCTACATCTATAGATATATATATATATACATATATATCTATCTGTTTATATATAGAATATCTCCACTTCTTCATGGTTTCCACTCGGCTGAAACAGCGCTGGCACCTTTCCAGCAGGACGTGTCCAGAGATCTCTGCCCAGGACTTCATGGTGGGCACCGGTAGGGCAGCGGAGCCCGAAACCATGTACCTGTCAGGTGCAACGAGGGGGGGAAGCATAGAAGCACAAGCAACGCAACAATCTGAGAAAAAGCTCCAAAAACCACAAGATGTATGTAATGTGGGGTAGACATAGGTATGTTTACACACATAGATATGTACATATAACAGTGTACGTAGCGTATACAAGAGTGTATACATACATATATATATATATTTATATTTATATGTTGATTTACGGAGATAGATAGATAGATAGATAGATAGATAGATAGATAGATAGATAGATAGATAGATAGATAGATAGATAGATAGCTAGATAGATAGATAGATAGATAGATGGATAGATAGATATAGAGATAGAGATAGAGATAGAGATAGAGATAGAGATAGAGATAGAGATAGAGATAGATCGAGATAGATGGATAGGGAAATAGGGAGATAGGTATTATAGATAGGTAGAGTTTTCCCACAAAATCCATAAGACGGAAGGTTGACTCGATTAGGAAACATCTGTGGATTCAATGAAACAAAATGTGGATCTGAGCCCTTGAAGTATGGACATGGTGAGCCCGTAACCCATGCTGGTCTGCAAAAAAATATTGGTTTTATCCGGCAAAAGATCAAGATATGTCCACCCACAAGATGTGTGGGTACGGTAGATAACGCACTAAATACGGGCATTCATGGGAAACCTATCAGAATATGGGCAGGCGAGTGTGTTTGATTTAATGCAACAAGACATGGTCATGGCTCAAAATGATTGACTGCAAATCATCTTTTGTGTGTGTGTGTTTGTGTGCCCTTTCATACTTCATGTTTGAGCCATGAACTATGGGCAGCAAAAGAGTTGCATTCGACCAACATATGAGGATTCAATGAGGATATGATGCACCACTATGGCCAGCATTCGGGTATGACAACCTACAGGCCGACCATCCAACTCTGGCATAGCTGCTTTGGAGGAACAAAAGACATTGGACATCAAAGTCTCTTGCTGTGCAACTTCAGGAGTCAGTTGTTACCAAGCTTTATACTAACCTCAAAAAAGACGTAGGAAAGGTGATTTTCTTGCCACGCTGTGTCTGAAAATGGGCTGTAACTCCCAATTATGGCAAGTGAAGTAACCTAACAGGGATGACGATTAACCATGATTAACCATTGGATGAAGGGATACATGATTTTCAGACAAACCTACATCTTGGTTAAAGATGTTAGTTGGATTTAAACTAATCTTCTCACCACATCTTGGTTGGATTTTACCAACTTCTGCATCTTAGGGGGTCCAGACCCACAGGTCACCTCAGCGATGGATTGCGGAGGCCCTGACCTGGCGAGCCAAAGCAAATGTATTTTGTGGGGACATCAATTGCCGGGAGTTCCCATCAGGAATTGATGATGGACATACCTCCATGTAATATATTTATATATGCATTTGTGTATGTACATGTCTATATATGTATGTGTACATGTTTGTATATGTATATGTACATGTGTATATATGTCTACATGTGTATATAGATATTTATATATATATATGTGTGTGTACGTGTATATATATATATTTGAATCTATGTATAGATGTATGTATATTTTTGATCAGTCAAAACCATCAAAAACCCACATTGAACCAGGTAGTAACTCATAAATTGAGCGATTTCCCATAATGACCATCAACCAGGAAAGGATGAACTGAGCATTGCTCAATTGGTGATGTTGATTTTTTTCTGAGACTACGGGAAACAAAAATGTTCGTCATCCAAATTCGGAGTGAGTGTACTTTGTGTTGGGACCAAAGGAGAGTCGACAAACTTGGTAAGGAAACCATCCAGTGTCATCTCAAGAAAGACAAACCACGATTTGTGGTTCAATAGTCATATCCCCCATTTTTCCATAATCATCTCCCACTTTGGCTGGGTTTTTCCCCCCATTTTTCGCGCGCAAGGTGAAATCGACCTGAGGAACTGACAGAATTCGGCTTTGGCACTGGCGCTCAATGTATCCAGGTACTGCGTGAATTTCACCTGCGGCCACAGGTCAGGGGGCCCCGGAGCCAAACCAGGGGGGTAAATCGCACAACTTTCACCATGTTTTAATGGCCATGACTTAGGGAGAAATCCCTGTTCTCAAACAAACCCAGGGTTTCTTTGAGGACAAACATATAACAAACAGTAGCTTTCAGGTATTCCTTAGATATCAAAATCAACACATCAACTGACGTCTTAGACCGAGCCATCCCTGCCATCCTCTTTCACCGACCCAAGCAGCCGACGTAGATCGTGGGCACCGCATGGAAGCAGGTAATGTCCCCAGAGATGAGGCGCCTCGGCGCAGGCTCTGCAGCGGTCGACATGGGGGGTCCCCACATCATGGAACTCAAAAAAAGGATCCCCCAATGATTCCAATGATACATGAATAAAATTCAAATAGTGTGAAAGGATATGGAAAATGCAATGAATATGATTCTTGTCCACAGCTGAACTGTCTGATACTGTTCTGCCTCCGGGCATTGTTGGGATTTCACTCCAAGGCTGCCAGTGAAAGCCATTTGAAATCTTGAAATGATTCCCTCTATAAAACGTCGCTTTTTGGGGGGGTCCACCACCATTGAACATTTAAGACCCCCACCATGAGTAAACATCAGGACCCCCGCCCCCCCCACTGTGTCATCCCTCTTGGTCCATGACTTCAAGCAGAATTCGGCATCAAATACGGTAACTTCTACGGCAGCACCATTGAAGAGAGCAGAATTCAAAATGTTTTGAACCTGGGCCCCGGTACCATGCAAAAGTGCGGGGTACAAAAGGGTACTGCGAAATCGTGTTTATGCACGTTTGTGGTATTTGGCTGTAAATTACTATGTATGTTTATCACTATAACATATGATATATATATATATATATATATATGTGTATTTATATATATATATATATATTGTGTGTGTGTCTGTATGTGTGTATATAGATATACACATACGTATACAGCACATTTTTGTAGGGACAAGCATTTTCTGAGCCAATCCCATGTGTGCAGAAGTGTTTCACTCGGCTCGCTGAGAAGCGGACTCCGTGGATGTGGTGCAAGGGCAGGACATGCAGAGTTCTATCCTCACTGGACCACCTCGGAGGGGTTTACCCTACCTGGTTTAATGGGGATTTCTGTAACCCATACCCATTAAGAGGGGTACCTCTCTACCAACCAGGGCAATGGAATCAGGTAGGCGGTTTTCTTGGCTCAAATCTGGCCGGTGTGTCGAGCTAAACAAGGTAAACAAGGCAAAGCAGCCTGACTCTCGAGTGCTTTGCTGAATAGTTCTTGAAACTCTTCTCTATCATGCAGATACTTTGTTCTGCCATTGCTGATCACCAGAATTCTTAGTGAAACCCTGAGGAAACAAAGATTTTACCTCCACATGTTTTCAGACCCAGGAACTTCCAAGCAGAACTCAAGGACACCATCTGCGCCGTCAAACCTTGACCAACAAAAACATGATCTGCACTACCAAAAAATAACGGAAAAAAAAAGGCACTAATTTCATCCATGGTTCCGAATACTTCATGAAATACCTGGAAATCTCATGACATCTAATGTTTCCATCTCAGGGTTCCAGTTCCTGTTTCATGATGTTTGAGGCCTGTTTCCATTGACACAACAAGCCGGGACTGTTCCTGTCGGGCTGAAAGATCGCTGAGGAGGCAGCTCTTGAAGGTGTGAACAACGCCTGGAAGCCGAAGGACAAGAGATGCAGATCAAATCTGAGGGACTGTTGTGGGGTGCCTGATGAAGATTCAACAGCGGTTTAATGGTGAATGAATGGTGATTTAATGGGATTTAATGGGATTTAATGGGATTTAAGGGGACTTAAGAGCGGTTTAGTGGTGAATAAATGATGATTTAATGGGGATCTTTGGTGGGATGTATAACCAACAGTATGAGATGGATGTGTCTCAAAATGAGGCATACCCCAAGTTGTGGCCATTAAATAACAGAGAACATGATGATTAAACAATGGATTTACGGGTACCCTATTTTCACACAAACCCAGATGGGTGAGTCTTAAAACTGGCATTGTGTCTAAAACTGGCGTGATAGATGGCTACCATTGTTATTGACGATCAATAGCTGATGGATATCATGACTTGTCATATTCTTATGTTTCTGCGGTATTTTTCGGGTAAGTCTGAAAATGGGGGATGCCCATAAAACATTGCAAATGAAACGTGTACACTAAAATGTCTTTATATGTAAATATATATATATATTACATAACATGGTATGTGTATATATATATATAAGTATTATATAACCCAATGGAAAGGATGATGATTACCAATTGGATTTGGGGTGGCCTATCTTGTGAAGTTGTAGCTGCATTTCACATCATGTAGGGCACAGGGTTTTGGGGGCCTTTCCTTTTGGGGGCAAAGAAGACTGGTTCCAAAAATGTATGATTTTTCAAATTAAACTTCCTTCAGCGGATGCTGCCAATGGCAGCACTGTAGGATCCCCTACCCTTTGGTTGTCCAGTGGTGCCAGAAGTGTACAAGATCAGCGCATTGTTCGAGGTGACCTTGGCAAGAGGTGGGAGACGGGGCCACTCCGTGCCAAAGTGCCCACACATCGGGTCATGCTTCGCCATCTTTTGTGTGAAAACCTGCGGTTTTATTGCTGAATATTGATAAATACTTGATATAAAATGCCACATCCAAGCCAGCGGCATCGGTGAGTCCAGCCAATTCGCAAAACCAGCTGAAGCACGATGGCTCGGTCTGCGGAGCTCTCAACTGAAACCCGAAACCCTGGGGCAAAACTTCGTGACAGATCTGGCAATATCAAGCCCTGAATCGAATGGGTACTTCACCTCATCTGGTGGGGTTCTAGCTATGTCTGTGATCCAAGCCTTCCTGAAATCTGCCCCTTTCAGATTGCACCACACAGACAAGGGCATGAAACGCATGAAACACTGGTAACTCCAATGCAAAATACTGGATTCCAGCATCCAAAACAGTGCACTTGATTGTGCGATGTGGAATCATGAAACTGCAGCTGATACGCATCGATAGCAACCCCCCCCACGGCACACATCGGACACATGGCAATCAAATGTTGCTGACACATGGTGAGAATTCAAACAGAATCAAATCCAGCAAATGGCCTAAGTTGGTCTAAGTCTAACCCATGGTCCTCAAAAGGTCCCCAATCCTCTGACTATCTCCACATGTTCTACCATGGCCTTGGCCAGCGCATAGCCAGCGCTTTCCGTGGAAACGTCACCACCTTCAACTGCCAGATGATATCCACCCGCGGGCGCCTGCAGCCCCAATCAATCGCCGGCCGTTTTCGTCTTGCTGTCCATCAACCCCAAGGAATCTCGAATGATATCATGTGATGTTGTGCTTTTGGTATGCGTTGGTGTTGTTGATATTGAGGTTTTGCCTTGAAATGTCAGGTCTGAAAAAAAATAATAATAATCTGCTGGTCATTTTTGTGCACCTTGGCGACCGTGGCAAATTGTCGCGCGAGCTTCTCAGCCACGGTCTTCATCTTGGAAGAGCCGGAGGAATCGGCCAAACACAACGAGCTCTCGCTGTCCTCGCAGTTTGCAGCCTGATATTCAACTGAGGTCACAGGGAAAAACAGCAGAGTCTGTCCTTGACAAAATATTCCAGCTCTGGTACTGGCGAATGCACAGAGAGTGGTACCTCACTCCCAAAGTGACCAAGGGCGTCAACCACCTGCTTTACTTCATGAAGGTTCACAAAGTCTTACCCTCATGCAAGATTCCAATGTGTTGAACCGCAGGTACTACCAAAGCGTACACTAGTCACTGGATAGTCAAGAACCTGTTCCTCACGAGCAATACCATTGACGCCATTAGCCCGATGAGTATCCAAATGTTCTGTTTTGAAAGACATGTGTGAGGAGAACAGATGCTGTAGAGGCAAAAGGATCAAAGGCACAATGTAGCTCCACTGCAGGGTTTGTCTAGCTGTAAGTGCGTTTTCAGTGCACATAAAAAGTGCCAAAAGCTTTCAGATCACAAACAAAAGCTGTTGGAGATACGTGGCAATCTACCCTGCCATCCCTCCACTGACTTCAGAATCTTGGCCATCGAGGACTGCATTTTGTTCCATCACCATGAAGCAAACATCTACAGCACGTTGCGGCCAGAAGAAATCAATTCGCTGGGAATGGATGAAAGAATATGACCGGACCCACTGATTTTTTTTCGGCCCTTTATAGTATTTAGCTTAATTTGGGAGTCAACAATTATCAGTGTTTTACTTCAATGTACTTCAATGATCAGCCAATGATTCTGAAGCCATTCCCGGCTGATTCAAATTTGTCGCACGCAGACACCACCAGCCGCCCAAATGGACAACTCCGTCACCACGTACCTGACTGCCCAGGCTGCCCAGTCCCGGCAGCACCGCTGGGACTGCCCAACAGTTAAAGTGTTCGGCAAGATATCAGCAGAGACTAGAAGCAGTTGACCATGTGAAGGCAGAGGAGGCTAAGTAGTCTCGAGTATTTATGTTTTATATATATATATATACACATTATATATACACATCCATATAGACATATAGACATGTGGACGGATAGACATTTCCACATAGACACATATCTATACACTATCTGTACAGCAACCTCCTGACTTGGCCGGAACCTCAGCTCCAGGCGCTACGGAGGGCTGGATGAAAAAAGCCACGTGCCTGGCTTTACCCCGCTGTGCTAACCGGACCCACGTGAGCCCAACTTGACACCTAGTATGCCTGCGGTTTTTTACCAAAAAAAATTGCATAGATGCATGTGTATTCCCCACACATGTAGAAAAACGAGATTCTGCTAGGTCATGTCACGATCGTATCCGTGAGGCATTTTTGATACAAAAGAAGGGTTGTTTGCCCTGGGTTGCAAGGGTTATGAACCCAAGACCCACGCTCTAAGCGGTGTCGTTGGGGAGCCATGGAAAGGGCCCATTCTGTTCCTTTGAGGGCATCTACGCTGCCAGTAGAAAGGGATGATGGATGAGTTAGCTTGGTGAAATTGAAGGGATTCAATACCAAATGGGAATAGCCGTATGCCATGTCAACAAGTCTACTGGGAATAGCCGTATGGAGGATAGTCCAAATGGTTTGCAACGTGCTCTGGAAGGTGAACTGATAGAGTTTTTGGGGACACAGAATTCGAAGCTAATGGATGAGTTAGCATCTCTCAAGGGCAACCTGCACAAAGCATCAGTTGTGTCCGCTGATTATGGGATGGAGTGTTCTCCTTGGTCTGCTGTGTGTGGTTTTTTGGTGGATTCACCAAATCGGTGAAGGGGGAGTCTGCTAGGTCATGTCACGATCGTATCACTCGTGAGGCATTTTTGGCACAAAAGAAGGGGTTGTTTGTCCTGGATTACAAAGGTATTGACACATCATCCAAATGGCGCTTGTCACGTCACAGTTTTCTAAATTTTCAGGTGTTCTGTTGGGACTCACACCTACCCGACCTACCCATTGCCTGCCTTGGCAGGTCAGACTTTGCATCAAGAAAACCTTTCACACTCAGAGACAAGGAGCTGATGCAGCCTAAGCTGGAAGTCATGGTGCTGGTGAAGCCCGACCAGGCTGGAGGTCGAAATTGGCCAAAGGCATTTTTGGCATCAAAAAAAACGTCAAATAGTCAAATCCTTAAAATCCTTCAAAACTGATGAGTAGGTGGTAAAACACTGGCTCATTTCTTGGGACCCCAGCGCTTCAGCTCTGCATATGACAACTGGATGGGTTTTTCCTGTCCGCAGCAGCCACGCGCTGCAAAAAAGTGTGGTTGGAAGCCATTGGAATTGAGCACTCTGAATCAAACATCAAGCCGTAACAACAGGCTACAGCAAAACCAACAGCCATTCGGACAATGAACCAGTAGAAGTGATATAACATGTACATATCATACTTACTGAACATGAAACATGAACAAAGGTGGAGTGACGACTCAAACATTTCTTCCGAGGCTGCGGTTTAATCAAGCCACGAGGACCTTGTTGTGTTCCAGAACTGCCAAGGCCACACCATCACTGGCGTGCTTGGAGATCTGCCCTGACAATCGGCTGCCAATTCTCGGTGCAGTGGATATGTGTCAACCAAACTGGCACCGGGAATGATGTACACTTTCCAGTCACCGGAATTCTTTGAGCAAACCTTGTTGACCTTGTTGAGTGTGGAGAAAAAATATGCAGGAAGCATCAAAACCAAGGTCTCCTCAACCGTTTCAGGTATGGCAGTTTCCTTCTGAGGCGAGCACGCAAAATGGGCACCTTGGTCTGGAGGGTCAACGCCCTGGTACCCAACAGCAAGACAGCTGGTGTTCATGGACATTCCCCCATTCGCATAGTCCCATGGTAGCCAGGTCCATCCCTGTATCAGGTCCATCCTGATGTAGGGGTAGCATCCCTATGTTCATTGCTGTATCATATTACACCTCCATTTTGTCTCCATCCCATGGTGCCCTGTTCCATGGTTGCGATGCTTTCCCTACCCCTGTCAAGGCACTGCTTCCATAGCGGGGGGGGTGGTACAGGGCAAAGTTCGGCTGCGAATAAGGTCGACTGTTTCGGTGGGTGGAGCATTCTCATTGCAGCAATTTTACTGAATTTGGGCCAATCATGAAGTGTTTTGTCTTTGTCTAGGCCAGGGCTGTAAAGATCACTAGATCTGAAGACAGCTGAAGCAAAGATCAAGCGCTACTGCATGAGCCACATGACCTGGGTCTGCAGCTTCGCCAATGACACTGCTTGGTCAACACAGCGGACTTTTTCATAAGCTCTTGTCAACGCACGGCGTCTTTGCTGCAAGCTACTATTCTACCCGAGTGCGAATAATGTCACACCGATGTGGCCATGGAACTGTCTAGTCTAGCCAGCTTTAAAAAGTGATGGGCCTAGGTCTTCACCTAGGACTTCATTAACTTCATAAACTCAGCGTAGTTGATTTGCCCGTCCTCAACATGCTTCAAACATCTTCATTGCAGGGGTCATGATGGCGATGGATCTTTGGAGGCCAGAGTGGAATCTGAAATGCCCGTCCTTATCTTTGCCGATTTCGCTCAATGCCTGGCAGAAGGCCATAAAACATGGAGGTAGAGCACCCACACCACACCACAAACGCTCATCATGTTTTCATCATAAGACACAAAAAGATGTTGAGCATCCATCCTCTTGAATCTCTTTCTCGTCGACACCATGGTCTTTCACTGCTGCCAGCAGTTCCTCCTTGCTGATGCAGCCATTGCCATCCCTGAGCATGTTCTGATCGGTCAATCGCATCCACATGAGCGATGAAAAATACTCCTATCCGTCCTATTCCATGAAATTCTGCCAACTGTTGCTGGCTCTTCCTCTCATTGCGAAATGCTCAAAATCCCCATTCAA
This sequence comes from Symbiodinium sp. clade C Y103, assembly GCA_003297045.1. Lineage (NCBI taxonomy): Eukaryota > Dinophyceae > Suessiales > Symbiodiniaceae > Cladocopium > Cladocopium sp. clade C. Next base: position 27,130 of record BGPT01003213.1, on the reverse strand, counting down.
CCAGCTGGACTAAACCCGACGATGAAACAACGCCAAGTTTCACATCAACCTCCGCAAAGGTTTCCAGTAACCTGGACCATCGGGGTGCCTCAAATGCAAATGTCATCGATCAGTATATGATCAAACATAGAAAATGTCATCAGTGGATGCTTAATTAGATCATTCATTATTTACCCATGTGTTTCCCATCCAAATTGTTCAACCATCAGTTGACTTATCTCCCAATGTCTCCTATGGTGTTGCTGCAATGCTCAGGCATCCTACCAATTTCACAGCCCAAACCCATAGATACAGCTCTTTACTGATATGTTATGTTTGGAGAAATGATGAGGGAGTACAGGATTTGGGGGCTCCCTATCGTTTCACAAACCCCACATGATTATATGTGCCAGGGTCAAAACATGCTATGAAAATGGATTGATGACCATTCAACGGAGCAATTCGCCTAAGCTTTGACCATGGCACATTTTTCAAGATCACTTATGCATTCCAGTTGCCTCTTTGTCAGACTCATCAAGCCTGAGCTGTGTGTCTCGTGGCATTCTCGGTGCACAGCAGATGGCAATGCAGCCGAGGGGCAAAGCTGACATCACATGTTCCTTTGCAGCCTGAGATGATCAACTCACTATACTATGGATCAAGACGTTGAACCCTGTCGTTCCATCAAGATAGCTGCTAAATAAGAGTTCATTGCCAATCCACTTCCAAAGAAATGCATTAAAAGATCAGACCTCTACAAACACACAACATCACACAACACCCTGCTACCTGGAAGGAGTTGAATCTGCTAGAGCCACAACTTAGAGGGTAACAAAAAGAGATGTAACATGCAGCTCATAGCGCTTGTAAAGATGTCATGAATTGCGAATNGGAAGGAGTTGAATCTGCTAGAGCCACAACTTAGAGGGTAACAAAAAGAGATGTAACATGCAGCTCATAGCGCTTGTAAAGATGTCATGAATTGCGAATTGCGAGTTGAGGCTTTGAATTCTCTTGTCACCTTGTCACCATCTTCATGTTGACCAATGTCGACCACTAGGGACAGGAACGAGCAAGAGACGACTTGAAGCAAGAGTCAGAGAGAAAAANTCTCTTGTCACCTTGTCACCATCTTCATGTTGACCAATGTCGACCACTAGGGACAGGAACGAGCAAGAGACGACTTGAAGCAAGAGTCAGAGAGAAAAACAAAAACTCCAAGAGAATTATCAAGAGAAGGAGAGAGAGAGAGAGAGAGAGCGACAGAGAGAAAGAGAGAGAGAGAGAGAGGAAAAAAAATTACAACTGCATGCAGGTGCAATGCAGGTGCCATGTGGTTGAGGGGCCAGTTGAGGGGTGATGTCCAAATCACANAGAGAGAGAGAGAGAGGAAAAAAAATTACAACTGCATGCAGGTGCAATGCAGGTGCCATGTGGTTGAGGGGCCAGTTGAGGGGTGATGTCCAAATCACAAGATTCAATCTCTGCCTCTCCAAGACCTATCCAGACAGGTTGCTGCAGTCTTTGGCGCTGCTTTCACTTCTGAACTTGGCTTGGCAGGCTTCGGAGGCTCGGCCTTGAANCCTCTCCAAGACCTATCCAGACAGGTTGCTGCAGTCTTTGGCGCTGCTTTCACTTCTGAACTTGGCTTGGCAGGCTTCGGAGGCTCGGCCTTGAATCCAAATCTCTTGAAGGAGCTAAGGTGTGAATTGTGCAGAATTCGCTACGCATACAAGCAGAATGTGCTACCCATACAAGCTGTGTAGATACATATACGGTAAGTAAATATATGCATGTATATGTCAACACAATCTCTATGTCCATATGCGTGTAAAAATACATATATGTATATATACACATACGTATACATATATATATATATACATACAATGACTACGGCTTTGCAACACATGTACTGCAACCCATGAAATTTTAGGAGATGTCCAATTCGAAATCGATCAGAAATTTAAAAACATACCCTGCTACCAGGAAGGAGTTGAATCTGCTAGAGCCACAACTTAGAGGGTAACAAAAAGAGATGTAACATGCAGCTCATAGCGCTTGTAAAGATGTCATGAATTGCGAATNTCTCTTGTCACCTTGTCACCATCTTCATGTTGACCAATGTCGACCACTAGGGACAGGAACGAGCAAGAGACGACTTGAAGCAAGAGTCAGAGAGAAAAAAAAAACTCCAAGAGAATTATCAAGAGAAGGAGAGAGAGAGAGAGAGAGAGAGAGAGAGAGAGCGAGCGACAGAGAGAAAGAGAGAGAGAGAGAGAGAGAGAGCGAGACAGCGACAGAGAGAAAGAGAGAGAGAGAGAGGAAAAAAAATTACAACTGCATGCAGGTGCAATGCAGGTGCCATGTGGTTGAGGGGCCAGTTGAGGGGTGATGTCCAAATCACANATCCAGACAGGTTGCTGCAGTCTTTGGCGCTGCTTTCACTTCTGAACTTGGCTTGGCAGGCTTCGGAGGCTCGGCCTTGAATCCAGATCTCTTGAAGGATCTAAGGTGTGAATTGTGCAGAATTCGCTACGCATACAAGCAGAATGTGCTACCCATGCAAGCTGTGTAGATACATATACGGTAAGTAGATATATGCATGCATATGTCAACACAATCTCTATGTCCATATGCATGTATTAATACATATATATATATATATATATATGGTCAAGGCTCCAGGTTCCCCGAACTTGGAGGAACCTGGAGTCTTGCCATGTAGTATACAGGCGGGTGGGTGGGGGGNGGGGTGTAACAACGTCATGTGTGTTGTGTAAGATGACAAGATGAGGCAATGTTAATCTTCGCTGTGGTATACAGCAGGGTGGGTGGGTGGGGGGGTGCAACAACGTCATGTGTGTTGCGTAAGATGACAAGATGAGGCAATGTTAATCTTCGCTGTGGTATACAGAAGGGTGGGGGGGTGGGGGGGTGTAACAACGTCATGGGTGTTGCGTAAGATGACAAGATGAGGCAATGTTAATCTTCGCTGTGGCATACAGAAGGGTGGGGGGGTGGGGGGGCGGGGGGTGCAACAACGTCATGTGTGTTGCGTAAGATGACAAGATGAGGCAATGTTAATCTTTGTTGTGGTATACAGAAGGGCAGGGCAGGTTGGGAGGGTGTAATAACGTAGTGTGTATTGCGGAAGATAGCAATCGGTTTCATCAAGCACTCCATCCCTCCCTCCCTTCAGCAATGTTTTCACACCTATAGGGCTGCCGGTGAGTTTGAAACACTGCGCATTTTCTACCCACTTCATATGTGGGTATCCACTCCCCAAATAAGATTTGGGTGTCTGAAGATTGGGTTCCTGATAACCCCCAATCTATCTGCAGCTAATCTTCAGAGCTGCTGCTGGAGGAGGATGAGGAGTGGTCAGAATCACTAGGGAAGCATCGTGGGCACAATCTAAGGTCAGTACGTTCTGAAGCTGACCTGGATGTCGTGGCATGTGCCTTCGAAGAAAAATTCCATCCGCAAAGGGTCTTCCATGTTGCAGGTGGTATGGACAAATCAACTACGGATCGGTGTCTCACCCTTGATAATTCATTGTCGACCGTCCATGTTTCAAGTCCAGAGTTTGCACCACAGGTCAGCTCTACACCTTCCAGAATTTGTGAGGTGTCTTCTATCTGAACTGCTAGACTTTTCAGTTGGGATTCCAACTGATTCACCTTGACTTTGGATTCCTTCAGCTCAGTCATCATTTCCTGCACGTGGACTAAGTGATCAACGTCTCCAAAAGCTGGTGATTTGTCAGAAGTTGTCCAGTTTTCCAGCTTACTATCTGAAAGGCCGCGGCGCAAGCGGTCTGCAAATCCTTCCAGTGGTGATTCAGCTAGATATGACAGGATTGCATTGCTGCCCCATCTGCCCAGCAATTGTATTGTGATGCAGTCAAGACCAGATCTAGCAAGCAATCTGGCGCCCGTGATGCGAAATGCATGTCCACTATATGCCGAGGACCCATCGCCTTTCGTACCGTTTCCTCCAGCTTGGTCCACTGCTGCTCTCAGAGCGTTGACTACACCAAGCTTTGTGCAGTAGCCGCCCGAGGGAGTCGGGAACAGTGGTTTGTCGACAGGTCTCATGCCAAGATTGCCATAGAAGCTGCCAAGGTCCGCCACGTGTTGTTTCAAGGTATGATATACACACGGTAACTGTGTGTCACACACGCATGCCCAGGATCTAGAGCAACCCTTTGCCTGCCAGTCTGTCTTTGACACTGGAAGATGTAGAGTCACCTTGGTGTCATCAAACGAGATGTCCTCGAAGTCCACGGCAGATGCTTCCAGCTCTCTCAGCAAGAAGAGCGTTGCAGTCACAAACATGGCCCTTGGATGCGCCGGCCCACACTCATCCAACGCACAGGCTCCCTGAGGAAGGTAAGATGACATCTTGACCAGGTCGAAGTCCATGGACCTCGTAGAGCCAGCTAGGCCTCTCAGCACTGACCTAGAACACTTTCTAGCTACCGAGTCCAGTTTGTCCGACCATTCGAAGCCCAGGGATATGTGGTGGTCCTTTGCTCTGGACAAATAATTTTTGAAAGACTTGGAGGCTCCCAGTTTGAAAAGTGCAGATACCCTGATCAAACTCTGCTCCGACAGGGGCCAGACCGGTACCTGCTCACCATACCATGTGACATGATACCTTTCCCACGTCTTCAATTGAGACGTTCTAGGGGCCTGACTTGACGAGGCGTAGAAGTCATTGACCAGGGAATCCAATGCTTCCCGTTTGGCCAATCCAGTTGAAAGCTTCTCTTGGACAGTGGCCATGGCTGCTTTATCTACCTTTCTAACAACTGGCATGTCATGACGCTTTCTCTTTTCCTGGGTTTCCGGTTGATCGAGGGTAGCAGGCCTCTTAGCTGGGTGCCCTGCCGACCAAGAGCCAGCAGAAGTGTTGCCCCCAGCTAGATGTCCTACAGCCCTTTGGCCCGCCGAAGAATTATTAACTTTCTTCAGCCAACCCTCGATTCGTCTGATGGCAGCTGAAATGGTCTGCCTTTCTTCTTCCCCCAGGATGGTTTTGAAAGCATTTTGAGCCTGAGTATATCGGTGATTTAAGTAATGAAACTCAGCTGAGAACCTAATGAAATGCAGTCAGAGGCAATACCCAAGAGGCATTGCCAAACAAGCGCAACTGAATCAAAGCAAAGCTGAAACCAGGGCAAAGACTGTCAGTCAAATCAGAGACATCAAATAAGAAAATGAAATGACAGCAACATCAAATGGAGCAGCCAGAATTCTGCCGACTCTTTATGTCTTTTATGCAGCAGAGGGTCACTTGCGTCTTGGGGAACGAGATCTGATTCCCTTCGAATCTGCCAATGGCGCAGCCGAGGAAGAGCTCGGTGCCGTCAGTTGCAGACTTCTCCACCAAGCTTTGTCTCGAGCAGGTGGAAGAATCGGCTTTGCATGCAGCAAACATCTCGGGAGTTCAAATGTGAAGTGTGGATCATATCTCCGAGATAGCGCATCACAGGTCTTGTTTGTGATGCCTGGCAGATGCTGCACCAAAGCTGGTCTGCAAGTAGCTTTCCCCAGGTCCAGTGCAAATTCACGAGCAATGAGTGAAAGTGCAGGTGACCCTCCTTTCAACGTCGAGAATAACGTGAGGGCACCCACGTTGTCATTGCGCACTTGAAGAACCACCGGAAAGTGTTGCCAGTGTGGTGACCATGCTCTCAAGGCCACCAGTCCAGCTAAAGCCTCCCATACTTGCTGTCCGCGACAGTCACCTGCCTCCGTCTGGAGAATGTCTTGATCTTCCTTGGTGATGGGAATCGCAAAGAAGGAAACAAAGGTGCCACTGATCTGTAGTGTGCCTCCCATGCCGTAAGGACTCGCATCCCAGGTAATGACAACCACTGGCCCCAAAGTGAGGAGCCATGCAATGGTATGCTGTATCTGCTTGACCCAAACACAGCCTTTGGGTGCTCTGGTATCCTGAACATGCATGGCTTTGTATAGCTGCTGCACAAATGGTCTCCATACCTGAATGACTGAAGCCACTGAAGTAAGTTTGCCAGTGAGGGATCGCAAGGACTTAATGGACACTAGGTTGCTGCGGAGTGTGTCTCGCAGGAGCTTGATCAGTTCTGACACCTTTGACTCTGGAATTTCTGCTACTACAGAGTCCACCTTCACTTCAAGTTGCACCCCAATCCAGACTAGTTGTGGTGCCAAAGTGGCTTTATGGAATGCGAGGGGAAAGCCCATGATCATCCACGCAGACGCAATGACACATGCCAAACGCTTGATGCGCTGCGGCTCGGCGAGGATCGCCACTAGTGGGTCATCAACATAAACCTGCATGGCATACTCGTCGCTAAGGCTCTGTATCCATCTAGATGCCACAGACATGATTGCTGCGAATGTCAGCGGTGCCATGCGTGACACCTGGGCAGTTCTAGTAAACAAATAGTAGTGCCCCCGCAGATAGGCGCAGAAGTATCTTCGTTCTGACACATGCAAAGGAACCAGCCAAAACGCATCAACAATGTCTGCAATGAACAGTTGTATCTCCTGACCAGGTCTTTTCTGTGCCATCAAGTGCAAGACTGATAGGACCGCATCCGTGGCTCTTGGAAGCATGCTCTTGTGCGTCCGCTGTGCTCGCTTCGAAACTCCAGAGCGCTTGCAGTCCAGTATGATCCTAGCCTTGTAGGTGTATTGGTCTGTATCAGGGTTATACTTCATCTTCTTAATGCAGCCCAGCTTAGACAAGGTTGGTTTACATCCTAGGTGTCGCTCAACATCACCCAGAGACCGAAACTTCAACATGAAACCTTTCTCATAGTATGATTCCAATGCTTCAAACGCTTCGCTGTCTTCCTCCACTCCAGTGTAGTTTGAAAATGAACCGAAGTCAGTATCAAGATTAATTTCATCCATTCCCAGTTCATCATCTTCAACCTTTGGAAACATACCATCAAGATCTTTTGAATCCATCTCCAACCCTGCAGGTGCTCCTTCGAATATCCACTTCGCTGCATTTGCCCCAGGATCACCAACAATGCAAGACCATGCATGTAGAAGCCTTCCCCTGATCTTAGTCTCATAGATCCCAGTCTGCGGTTCAGCCAACTGTCGAACATCAATGCTGCTGTCGTTGCGGAAGAACAGATCAATGATTCTGGATCTGACATGATCCAACCAAGGCTCCGGAATGCGGACATCTTCAGGCCTCTGGTGCTGCGAGATGTTCTCCCATATGCAGTTCTCCACGTCGGCGTTTTGCGACAAAGAGTCCTCGATGATGTTCTTAGCTTGAACCCCTATAAACCTCATTTTATCATTCACCCAGTTTCTGACATTCCTCAAACTGTGCCGATCATCAACCTGGGTTTCAACATTCTGTGACTTGCCAAACTGAAGGGCCCTAACAGGTTTGGGGTCTACATTAAACTTTGGCTTGGCTATGCTCTTTGGCACCTCGGTCCTCGCAGCTGCTTTCACTGCTCCTGCCAAAGCTCTAGCCAGTGCCCTGTTGAGATCTGCAGGGTACGCTGCCGCCCGCCTGGTGATGTAGTCCCCCTGGGGCTCCATTGTCCTGAGCATCCCAGGGTTCCACATGTGTGCTTCTACTGCAACTTGTTTACCCCTTAATGGCGGGTGTGAAGCCCAAACCCATTCCCCACTCCATGGGACCCTCCACCATTTGGGTGGATGGTTGCAGAGTTGATGGAATTCTGGCCCTAACTCAAAGTTAGCTAGCAAGTCGGTCTTCTTTTCGAACTCACATCCGAAGCGGCATTGGTCAAAAGTGGCACGCTGTACACCCTGCTCTTTCTCAAGCTCCCTGTATTCCTCGAGCTTGAACATGGAAGGCTTCCCCTCTCGTTCATGGGGCTGCTCAAGTATCCAGGGTTTTCTGCATTGCGTGGCCTGACTTGCTGTAGAGTGTGCCCTCAAGGCCAGCACGTTTCCCTCTTGAACTCGCTTCTTGTCCTCAGGTTTCAACGTCCTGAGGCCATAGATCTCCTTACCCTCAGCTGCCCTGAGCGGTTGTGGCCCAGAGTTCCCTCTCCTTGCCATTGAGAAAGCACAGCACGGTGGCGACATCATGTATCCATCGTACATTGGCAAGCCTTCTGAGATTCTCTCCCAGACATCTTGGTCAAGGAGATCATATGATGCATTAACCTCAAGGTCCACGTAGACACATTCAATGCCTAGCTCATGTAGAAACTTGCCAAGCCCATCATCTGGCCTAAGTGGACCGCTGAAAAGGTAAAGTACCTTGTAGCTCCCCACACCCTGTGCGGTCGGTGTGGGTGCTACTGAATTCTTCGGCTTCTCCATTGCCCCATCAGGCAACTGAGCCTCCGACACATGCACTGATTGCGCTTCCCCTCAGTACGGCGCTCTAGCGCCCTTTCCTTTCCTTCCCCCCTTTCCTTTTCCTTTGCCTGAGGCTCTGAGGAAGGATGGCTTTGGCATCTCTTTGTGAGTGCACTGAGTCAAGGGGTGATTTCCAAGGCATCGGCTGCATTGATGCACTGTGTCCCAAGACTGTGTGCACCAAATACCCTGGCTGGTTTCAGTGCACTTGCCCTCGTTGTATCCTGTGCAGATCTTGTACCCGGTGCGGTTCGTGGTGTACTTGCCATCTTCTACATTGTTGAGTCTTCCCGTTCTGCTAGCATTCCTTGGACGGACTGAGGAGGGTGCGTTCTGGGTAGCCATCCTTGCTGGTGCTGGCACTGTCTCTCTGGGCCCTCCTTTTGCTACACCCGTGAGTGCATCTCCTTGAAAAGTATCTCTTCCTTCGGAGCAATCTTTGTGAGGATCAAGAAGGATGGATCCGCCACTTCTTCTCGCCAGAACTCCAGGTCTTCTGTTGCCTTGAACCACACATAGTTCCACGGCCTGGCTGGATCAAAGTCTGTGGTGCCACCCGTGGAGGTTGCCTTGTCATGAGCGGCCTGGGCCATGCGCTTCAGGCGTGGCATGTTTTCCAACCTGGCCCTCACGTCCCCTTGGTAGATCACGGACCATACTCTCTCACCATATTTGTCATGGTACTTCTCAATCAAAGTTCTGTATCGCAGCAGGTGACCTAAGTCAACAGCGTCCAACATCACCAAGATATTCTGCAGGACGGTGTAACATCCAATCCACTGTGAGATGTTTGAAGGGCCATGCAGTTCCACTGAGGTCAGTTGTCCATCTCTGGAGATCTGAAAGCCGCTGAGCTTCACCTTCTTGTAGATCCTCTGTCCGTATGGACCGAAGATGGAGAAGTCCGCGTAGGGACAGCAGCCTGAATCTATCAGGTGCTTTACAGCAGTGAGTTGTTCTGCTGTAGGTTCTGTACCGTTCGGTGGTCTATCACCTTTTCCGTACACCACCTCATATCTTGCAAAGGCTTTCAAGACTTCTTTCTCCTCTGCCATCAAGATCTCGGTGTCGTCCACCTGTGAAATGATGGAGCTCAGCTTGATACGCCTCTGTGCCGCTGTTGATGCCACAGGTTGAGCTGTGGCTGGTGCGGGCGCATTGGCCTTTTTCTTCAAGGATTCCAGTGTCTCTCCTGACCCAGCCAGAACACGGCACACGTGTCCTACCAGCTTTGCTGCTCCAATCTCCGTCAGCGTTGGATGTCTAGGTGCTGGATTGTCAGGTACCTTCCACTTCGAAATCACCGCTTCGTAGTCAGCTTCAGATACCACGCCGATCGTCACTGGCTTGGTAATGTCAGCCGCACCCAGCAACCTTGCTAACGAACCTGAGAGTTTTGTCTCATCCCCCATCTCTGTCTCTTTCAACCCAACCCATTTGAAGACTTCAGCCATGTTGGTCATGGCTTTCTGTTCATCCTCTGTTGGGTCCATTGAGGGTGATCTTTTGACCACTGGGTAAAGTGATCACTTCCCAGGATTTCCTCTTGAAGCAGCTGCTGCAGCACCAAGCCAATGGCACCAGAATGCCGCACGCCACAACGAGCGCTATGGCGTAGGATGTCTGTGTCCCTACACTTGTACCCGCTTCAATTGCTGGTACCAATGCTTGATGCATCCAACACACCACCCCACCAGTTCCCCACCACAATGACTTGTCGGGTGGGTACAGTGCAAACCTTTGGTGGGTTGTGTGTGGATGCTTGAGCGCAAAATGGCAACAACATCCACACTGACCCACCCATCCACCCTAGTGATTCAACCTTCTTGCTACAATCACAACAAGTTGTTCAACCCGACAAGATGCGGCAATGCTAATCTTCGTCGTGGTATACACAAGGGTGGATGGGGGTGGGGGTGTGTAATAACGTCATGTGTGTTGCGTAAGATGACAAGGTGCGGCAATCTAAATCTTCGTTGTGGTATACACAAGGGCGGAGGGGGGTGGGGGGGTGTAATAACGTCATGTGTGTTGCGTAAGATGACAAGGTGCGGCAATGTTAATCTTCGTTGTGGTATACACAAGGGCGGAGGGGGTGGGGGGGTGTAATAACGTCATGTGTGTTACGTTCAAGATGTTGTCGAGTCGAAGCTGTTGTTACGTTGAATTTGTTGTTACGTTGAAGATGTTGTTCTGCGTTCACCGAGAGCCTGGTCTTCAATCTGTCCTTGAAGCTTTGCGTTGCCACGGTCACAAAGCCACCGTCACAAAGTGAACGGTGCTGGGTCCCCTGCAAATACTTTCAAAACAGCGTTGTGGACTTCCTTTAAAAAAAAACCATGCGCATTTCGCCCATGGTTCTCCAATGAATTATGGCATTTGCCTCTCTTCCATTCAAACCGAAAAATTCTGTGAATGCGCAATTACAGTGGTTTTGACAACCGAAACCTTGAATCACCAAAAAACCTTGAGTCCAAGTTCCTGATTTTCATTCCAACATACTAATGTTCAACATACCTGGAACATGTTGTCCGCGCAAGATGGATGTACTGCCTCCAATCATCATTGCATGGAACACCACGAAATGCAGTAAAATACAGCAAAAAATGACATTTTACCATAGCACACAAATTGCAAATACATTACATTCCGGGGAACCTGGAGCCTTCACCCTATATCTATATATATATATATATATGTATCGCCCATGGAGATTTGACGCTTCAGAGTGGCGTGAATGAAATGAAATGAATATATATATATATATATACATACATACATACATACATACATACATACATACATACATACATACATACATACATACATACATAGATAGATAGATACATACATACATACATACATACATACAATGACTACGACTCTACAACACATGTACTGCAACCCATGAATTTTTGGTATATGTCCAATTCGAAATCGATCAGACAATTAAAAGCACACCCTGCTACCTGGAAGGAGTTGAATCTGCTAGAGCCACCACGGAGAGGGCAACAAAAAGAGACGTAAAATGCAGCTTATAGCGCTTGTAAAGATGTCATGAATTGCGAATTGCGAGTCGAGTCTTTGAATACTCTTGTCACCTTGTCACCATCTTCATGTTGACCAATGTCGACCACTAGGAACAAGAACGAGCAAGAGACGACTTGACTTGAAGCAAGAGTCAAAGAGAAAAACAAAAACTCCAGGAGAATTATCAAGAGAAGGAGAGAGAGAGAGAGAGAGAAAGAGCGAGACAGCGACAGAGAGAAAGAGAGAGAGAAAGAGCGAGACAGCGACAGAGAGAAAGAGAGAGAGAGAGAGAGGAGAGAGAAAGCAAGAAAGAAAGAGAGAAGGGAAGAGACAACTGTATGCAGGTGCAATGCAGGTGTCACGTGGTTGAGGGGCCNAGAGAGAGAGAGAGGAGAGAGAAAGCAAGAAAGAAAGAGAGAAGGGAAGAGACAACTGTATGCAGGTGCAATGCAGGTGTCACGTGGTTGAGGGGCCAGTTGAGGGGTGATGTCCAAATCACAAGATTCAATATCTGCCTCTCCAAGACCTATCCAGACAAGTTGCTGCAGTCTTGGGCGCTGCTTTCACTTCTGAACTTGGCTTGGCAGGCTTCGGAGGCTCGGCCTTGAATCCAGATCTCTTGAAGGAGCTAAGGTGTGAACTGTGCAGAATTNTCACTTCTGAACTTGGCTTGGCAGGCTTCGGAGGCTCGGCCTTGAATCCAGATCTCTTGAAGGAGCTAAGGTGTGAACTGTGCAGAATTCGCTACGCATGCGAGCAGAATGTGCTACCCATACAAGCTGTGTAGATACATATACGTAAATACATGCATGTATATGTCAACATAATCTCTATGTCCATGTGCATGTATAAATACATGTACATATATATATTTATATATATATATACATGTATGTGTATATATATATATGTATACGTATATATATATATACATATATATATATATACAGACAATGACCACAACTCTACAACACATGTACTGCAACCCATGACTTTTTGGTAGCTGTCCCATTCAAATTGATCAGAAATGTAAAAACACACCCTGCTACCTGGAAGGAGTTGAATCTGCTAGAGCCACCACGGAGAGGGCAACAAAAAGAGATTTAAAATGCANAAAACACACCCTGCTACCTGGAAGGAGTTGAATCTGCTAGAGCCACCACGGAGAGGGCAACAAAAAGAGATTTAAAATGCAGCTTACAGCGCTTGTAAAGATGTCATGAATTGCGAATTGCGAGTGGAGTCTTTGAATTCTTTTGTCACCTTGTCACCATCTTCATGTTGACCAATG
>BGPT01003212.1:31463-49646 GCA_003297045.1 Symbiodinium sp. clade C Y103 | reverse complement strand
TGCCCACTGGACTCTGGACCTCGCGGTTGAGGTCCGGCGTTGCCCACTGGAATCTGGAGCTCGCGGTTGAGGTCCGGCGTTGCCCACTGGAATCTGGAGCTCGCGGTTGAGGTCCGGCAGTGCCCACTGAGATCTCGAGCTCGCCGTTGAGGTCCGGCATTGCCCACTGGGATCGGGAGCTCGCCGTTGAGGTCCGGCATTGCCCACTCAGATGTGGCACTCGCAGATGAAGTCCGGCAGTGCCCACTGCGATCTGGAGCTGCCGACGAGGAGGCAGANCCCACTCAGATGTGGCACTCGCAGATGAAGTCCGGCAGTGCCCACTGCGATCTGGAGCTGCCGACGAGGAGGCAGAAGGAGGACGAGAAGGAGAAGGAGGAGAAGGAGAAGGACAAGGAGAAGGAGAAGGACGTCCACCCCCGGTCAGCTCTGATAAAATCTAGTAACCCTCACCTGGCAGGTGGGGAATAAACAGATTCAGGATCCATGAGCATGGAACATTGACATTCCGACCCATATGTCCATATATTCTCTACGTACATACAAATATAAAAGTGTTCGCCTTGTTCTTTACACTAATTTGCATCGCTAGAAACATATACCCTCGCTATTTATAGTGGATTTTCCCATTAAAAATTGTGATTTCCCATAGTTCTGTAAACGTTTACCAGAGGGTATCATGAGTTTATGTAGATGCCATCTGGTTTCTGTGTAATTCGATGTGGAAATCCGTTGGTTTCCCTATCGATCTACAAAGGTGATGCCTCCAGAGGTATCCTGCCATTGATTTCCCATTTTCAATACCATTCTATCCCCATATTCATTGGTGAAATTCCAATGAATCTAATTCAATCACCGTTTTTGATGGTCACATTTTTGATGAAGTCACATTCAAACATGTTTTTTTGGCGATGATCAAAGCCAAACACTTCATTCAGTCACCATTTGTGTCGGCTATACCGTCTCTATTTCTGCTGGATATATATCTATATACAATTTTGTACATCATCATTGAATCAATGGAATCGTATTAAATCCCAGTTGAGCCCGATTCAACCGCATTTAGGCTCATTAAATCCCTTAGTGTTCATGGCTAACATTGCCCAATTTTAATCATGGTACTAATATAGCAGCCTTGTAGCCCTAAACAGTTGTAACTGGCTAATTTCATGAAACCAACTGGTTTCAGAAGTCATAATCAAGGCCCTGTTATGGGCCACAACTGTAGTGATAGACCATTTACAAGTGATATTGGGCTAAATAAATCCAATGAAATCTCCATATTTGTTGCTTCAACCACCATTTTCCATCATTTTCCTATGGTTTTCTTATGGTTCTACCTTCATTTCTGGGTTTACATCCCATTTTTTCCCATGGTTTCGTTTGGGGACCACCGAACCTGCCCCCAGGCTCTTCCCACGTCCCAGGCTCCGCGCCCGCAGCGCCGTGCATCGCAGCGCGCTGCTGCAGATCTCCGCGGTGCCGACGCCGCGGCTCTGAGGGTCTCCCGAGGTTTTAGCTTCTGGGAAACGAACAGCAAAGTAATGGGGATTTGGGATGAGACAGGCTTATCTCAGCTCAAAAAATCGAGATTGTCACTAAGATGGATATTTACCCTTTGGTAAACTAACAGAACTATGGAAAATACTATAATATAATCAATAATATACTATAAAATACTTAATACAACCAACTAGTTCCAGGAGTTATTTATAGTTACCCTCTGGGAAACAAACAGCAAACTATGGAAAATCACCATGCTGTTCATGGGAAATTCAACTATTTCAATGGTCATTTTCAATAGCTATGTTAAATTACCAGAGGGTAACAGCCAACTCTGGGTGATTTAATGGGATTTTAGTGACATTGCTATAGAAAATCACCGTTTTTGATCGCTAAATTACCTGGAAATGGCATGAACATGCCATTTTCAATAGCTATGTCAAATTACCGGGTAAACCCCATCCATGGGCTTGTAGATGTTTGCTGTGCTATCTATTATTGATTTGTATATACATGATTATAGATGTTTGTGATGTAGTTTTATCTGAAAATGGGGTATAGCCTTTAAATAATCATAGTCATTTTCACGGGGAATGTGATGATAAATCAACTTTTGGGGTACCCATTTTGAGTCAAACCCATGTTTGCCATGGCATTTTTTCAGGCGGTGCCCCAAAGTTAGCTTAGTTGGTGAACATAACTCCAATAATTCTTGGGTTTACAAGTGCTATATCCATAGTTAATGTGGTTTACAAACCAACTTACAACTGCGGGGACACCACGTTGTATCATTACATGTACACATATACTAGGATCTAGGAATGTTTTTCCCGAAAGCTCCTGCGAAGGGTTTTTCCCAAAGAACAACTACCAAATTCATCTACATAACATCTCTTACTCACATCATCTTCACATCATCTTCACATACATCTCATACATCTCATACAAAACATTTACATCATCTACATCATCTACATCATCTACATCATCTACATCATCTACATCATCTACATCATCTACATCATCTACATCATCTACATCATCTACATCNCATCTACATCTACATCTACATCACCTACACCATCTACATCATCTACATCATGTCTACATCACATAACATCCCCTACTCACATCATAATCACATACATCTTGTACACATCATGTATACAGCATCTATATCATCAACATTTACATCAGGAGTTAATACTCAGGAGTTAATACTACTCAGGAGTTAATACTCAGGAGTTTTGACTCAGGAGTTAAGACTCAGGAGTTCTTGCTCAGGAGTTAAGACTCAGGAGTTCTTACTTAGGAGTTCTTACTTAGGAGTTCTTACTCAGGAGTAATTACTCAGGAGTTGTTGCTCAGGAGTTAATACCCAGGAGTTATTACTCAGAAGTTAATACTCAGGAGTTCTTACTCAGGAGTTCTTACTCAGGAGTAATTACTCGGGAGTTATTACTCAGGAGTTATTACTCAGGAGTTAATACTCAGGAGTTAATACTCAGGAGGAAGTACTGAGGAGTTAGTACTCAGGAGTTAGTACTCAAGAGTTAAAACTCCTACCAGAAACTCCTACTTCTCAAGTTCTTCTATAATTCTCGCGTTAGGCGGCAGGGCAGTCAAATGAAGGGGTTGCGAAACGCAACGTTTTCGCACGAAATGAAGTTCGATGTGCAAAAACTGAGGTAAAATTGCGATTTCCACGCGTGGCGAGCAAATGCGAGCAACCCTTTCACACGAAATGAGGTTCGATGTGCAAAAACTGCGGTAAAATCGCGATTTTAAGGCCCCGCGGCAACCCTTTCGCACGAAATGAGGGTCGATGTGCAAAAACTGAGGCAAAGTTGCGGTTTTGAGATCTCAGATGTAAAAGCTTCTGTGTGTAAACGCTCTTCTGTCTAAAAGCCCCTTTGTGTAAAGACGTCTGTGTGTAAACACCCTTCCGTGTAAAAGTTCCTGTGTGTAAACGTGTCTTGTGGAACGCTCTTCTGTGTCAAAGCTCCTGTGTGTAAACGCTTTTCTGTGTAAAAGCTCCTGTGTGTAAACGCCCTTCTGTGTGAAAGCTCCTGTGTGTAAACGTGTCTTGGTGTAAACGCTCTTCTGTGTAAAAGCTCCTNAGCTCCTGTGTGTAAACGCCCTTCTGTGTGAAAGCTCCTGTGTGTAAACGTGTCTTGGTGTAAACGCTCTTCTGTGTAAAAGCTCCTGTGTGTAAACGCGTCTGTGTGTAAAAGCTCTTCTGTTTAAAAGCTCCTGTGTGTAAACGGGTCTGTGTGTAAAAGCTCTTCTGCGTAAAAGCTTCTCTGTGAAAAGAGTTCTGTGTGTAAACGTGTGTGTGTGTGTAAACGCCCTCCTGTGTAAAAAGTTCCTGTGTGTAAACGTGTCTTGGAGCAAACGTTCTTCTGTGTGAAAGCTCCTGTGTGTAAACGCCTTTCTGTGTAAAAGCTCCTGTGTGTAAACGCCCTTCTGTGTGAAAGCTCCTGTGTGTAAACGTGTCTTGGTGTAAACNAGCTCCTGTGTGTAAACGCCCTTCTGTGTGAAAGCTCCTGTGTGTAAACGTGTCTTGGTGTAAACGCTCTTCTGTGTAAAAGCTCCTGTGTGTAAACGCTTTTCTGTGTAAAAGTTCCTGTGTGTAAACGTCCTTCTGTGTGAAAGCTCCTGTGTGTAAAGACGTCTGTGTGTAAACGCTCTTCTGTGTAAAAGCTTCTGTGTGTACACGTGTCTTGGTGTAAACGAGTTTCTGTGTGAAAGCTCCTGTGTGTAAACGTGTCTTGGTGTAAACGCTCTTCTGTGTAAAAGCTTCTGTGTGTAAACGTGTCTTGGTGTAAACGCTCTTCTGTGTGAAAGCTCCTGTGTGTAAACGCTTTTCTGTGNAAACGCTCTTCTGTGTAAAAGCTTCTGTGTGTAAACGTGTCTTGGTGTAAACGCTCTTCTGTGTGAAAGCTCCTGTGTGTAAACGCTTTTCTGTGTAAAGTTCCTGTGTGTAAACGTCCTTCTGTTGAAAAGAGTTCTCGTGTAAACGTGTATGTGTGTAAAAGCCCGATCTGTGTAAAAGCTCCTGTGTGTAAACGCGTCTGTGTGTAAACGCTCTTCTGTGTAAAAGCTCCTGTGTGTAAACGCTTTTCTGTGTGTAAAAGCTCCTGTGTGTAAACGCTTTTCTGTGTAGAAGCTCCTGTGTGTAAACGCTCTTCTGTGTAAAAACTCCTGTGTGTAAACGCGTCTTGGTGTAAACGAGTTTCTGTGTGAAAGCTCCTGTGTGTAAACGTGTCTTGGTGTAAAAGCTCTCCTGTGTAAAAGCTCCTCTGTGTAAACGCTCTTCTGTGCAAAAGCTCTTCTGTGTAAAAGCTTCTGTGTGCAAAGAGTTCTCTGTTCAAACGTGTATGTGTGTAAACGCCCTTCTGTGTAAAAGCTCCTGTGTGCAAACGCATCTGTGTGTAAAAGCTCTTCTGTGTAAAAGCTTTGGTGTGAAGAGAGTTCTCTGTGTAAACGTGTATGTGTGTAAACGCCCTTCCGTGTAAAAAGCTCCTGTGTGTAAACGCGTCTTGGTGTAAACGCTTTTCTGTGTCAAAGCTCCTGTGTCTAAACGCTTTTCTGTGTAAAAGTTCCTCTGTGTAAACGCTCTTCTGTGTAAAAGCTCCTGTGTGTAAACGTGTCTTGGTGTAAACGCCCTTCTGTGTGAAAGCTCCTGTGTGTAAACGCTTCTGTGTGTAAAAGCTCTCCTGTGTGAAAGCTCCTGTGTGTAAACGCGTCTGTAGGTAAAAGCTTTTCTGTGTAAAAGCTTGTGTGTGAAAAGAGTTCTCTGTGTAAACGTGTATGTGTGTAAACGCCCTTCTGTGTAAAAGCTCCTGTGTGTAAAAGCTCTTCTGTTTAAACGCTCCTGTGTGCAAACGCCTTTCTGTGTAAAAACTTCTGTGTGTAAACGCTCTTCTGTGTAAAAGCTCCTGTGTGTAAACGTGTCTTGGTGTAAACGATCTTCTGTGTCAAAGCTCCTGTGTGTAAACGCTTTTCTGTGTAAAAGCTCCTGTGTGTAAACGCCCTTCTGTGTGAAAGCTCCTGTGTGTGAACGTGTCTTGGTGTAAGCGCTCTTCTGTGTGAAAGCTCCTGTGTGTAAACGCTCTTCTGTGCAAAAGCTCCTGTGACAAACGTGTCTTGTTGTAAACGCCCTTCTGTGTGAAAACTCCTTTGTGTAAACGCGTCTGTTTGTAAAAGCTCTTCTGTGTGTAAACGCGTCTGTGTGTAAACGCGCTTCTGTGTAAAAGTTCCTGTCTGTAAACGTGTCTTGGTGTAAACGCTCTTCTGTGTGAAAGCTCCTGTGAAAGCTTCTGTGTGTTTAAGCTTGTGCGTATAAAGAGTTCTTTGATAACGTGATCTTTTGCAAATCCACAAACACTATAGGAACCTAAGTCTCAATCATGACACGTTCATGCATGACTTTTCATCGCAACATTTTTCATTCATTCTCATGCATCGTCATTCATCAACATCAATCATCCTAGGATTTCTTGCTATCTTCTCCTTCCCAACTCTTTTCGTCTACTCCCTCCTGCTTTCCTTTCAGGCCACACTGTCGTCTAGTTTTTGGTTTTATGTGTATATTGTATATGTTTATTCAGGTATGTTTGTCTGTTCTATTTTTTTCTGTCTGGATGTGTTTTGAATTCGAGTTGCCATGTAAAGAGACGGTCATATCCAATATTTGTGGCTTCCACCCCACTATTGTTCGTGAAATGCCATCGCTTAAGATAGCTCCACAAAATGCTTGGTCAATCCTATGTATCTCTTCAAGTCCAGATTTAGATTGGTAAATCTCAGTGAACAATATCCCTATTATATCACCACGTGTTGTTGGATGCGTCGCACAGAGCCGCAGATCGTGGCGGTCTGTTTATCATGTCAGATCGAGCCGACCTTGTGGAAGGATTCAATTTCTCAGGCCTCCAAGATCTGGGAGATGCCCCGGATCGCCTTTTGGAGCAACTGGCCCCGGAGGGAACATCCCCGCCCCCGCCTCAAGACTGTTAATGTAGCTGGTGACCTGGTCGTCTTCTGTCTTTTTTTTTCCCACGCTCGTCTTTTCTTGTGTCTTGTCTTTCACTTCGCGTCCCTGAGGTTCTTTGGCAATTGTCGCTTGGCTGATTGGGTGGCAGTTGTCCATACCTATGAAAGTCCCTTCTGCGGAGTCTCTCTACATGACATGACGAGGGGCTCCGAAAGGAACGCGCCAAGGAGAAGCGTCGGGAGCTGGTGGAGTCCAAGCGCAGGCCCAGGCAATGAGGCAGCACGCCTGTTGGCACCACCCGCTGCTGTTGGATCAGATGCCTGCTAAGCCAATTCGTCCCAGCCTTTCTCGGGCCAGATTCATAGTTTTCTGGCTCGGGTTGTAGCTTCTTTTATGTATATATATATATATTTATTTATCATTTCGCTATATATTATTTGATATTATCCATTATTTGGTCATATCATGTGTTAAAAATGAACATGATTTAAAATAGATGACATTATGATACAACCATCCTGGAGTAGATAGAACATGAATTTAATGATTTAATAGGCCCATTTTGGTAAGGATGTTTGAAATTTGCATATTTTATCTAATTACTCGTCAATACATCATAGTGTACTTATATAGCTCCTGTGATAGTTTTTTTTGTGGTGATTTCATCATATGACACCAAGTTTTACAGTAATATATATATATATATGCAACACAGTTGTACATATACATATACTGACACCAAGTTTTACCATAATATATTGTATATATCTCACACATTTGTACATAACTGCATACACACACACATACATATCATTATTCCACCTGCCATTTGCACATTGAAGATGGTGAATGTGACGTGGTTCGACAACCCCCCTCAGCCAGGCTCGAGGACACGTGACCCAGGGGGACCGCAGCGATGGAGGCGGGAACTAATGTTTGATGAAGTCTTTGTTACTAGAGATTATGGAAGTATAGCGGGTTTGAAGCATCAATAGTGGGATTAGATGGAATGTTGTGGGATGTTCATGAGTGGGTGTACCTAAACTTCATGGATTTAATCATCAGCCAGCTGGAGTTTCCTCACGAGGGAAGGTGCAAGTCATTCAAAAGTGATCAGTGCTCATGGGGAAATTCCTGTTGTTGGGTTTCCTCCAATGTCAAGAAACGCCCGGATAAATTCAAATGGAACTAATGCGGATAGACTATCCTGGAGTTGTCTCAGCTACTTCAGTGATATACTGAATTTTGCGATAGCAAAGGGACATACAGTTATGGCCCTTAACAGTTATGAGAGGGAGTACAACTCCTGTAGGTAAGGTTATAAATCATGTTAAGCCAGTTCCAAGTGTGAACGGCTATAACCGTATGAATGGGATTCAACCAGCAAATGTCACAGGGGTAGAGACAGCATTCCATGAAACATGGGGATTGGACCAGCAAAAGGTATTACATACGCTGTGGTAATCATTTTTTTTAAAGATGGCAGTTTTCAAAATCCTCTATAAATGGTGCTTTAATGGGAAAATCCTCTATACCTCTATGTGGTG
This sequence comes from Symbiodinium sp. clade C Y103, assembly GCA_003297045.1. Lineage (NCBI taxonomy): Eukaryota > Dinophyceae > Suessiales > Symbiodiniaceae > Cladocopium > Cladocopium sp. clade C. The sequence continues at coordinate 41,597 of BGPT01003212.1, read as the reverse complement.
GGTTTTTAATTGCCATGTTTGATTGCAGGAGGGTCTGGGGATACATTTGGGATGAGAAAGGCTTATCTCAGCTCCCCGAAAATCGACATTGACATTGTCACTAAGATGAATATTTAACAATCCCAAATTGGGATTCGGGGATGAGATAGGCATAGGTAGTCAATGTGAGTTGGTCTATTGTGTGAACATACAGAATCAATTGATGCCATGGATCTGGTTGATGATTCACTTCGACAAGATGGTTTTTGGCGACAACCAGATGTGCCAATTGTGCATGTTTGGGCTACGAATCTGGTATTTCCATCCCATGGATTGCTTTCTCGGATCGGGTACCTGCAGCAAGAGAAAGACTGTTTTCTTTGGGATGTTGATTTCTTTCAGATCGCCCAGATCGCTACACAATGTGTATGGATGAGATGTCAAAAGTTGGCGGCGTTGCGTCGAGTACGTCGAGTGGGTCAAGGACCAAGTGAAGGCCCTGAAGAGGGAGATGGGACTCCAAGGACATCATGAAGATGCTGAAACGGTGTGCAATGAAATTGCAGATGGAGAAGCACGTGCATCTTCGTGGTGTTACTGACAGGCAAGTGATGGAGAAAGTTCTAAATATGGGTTTTGACACACATGAGATAGTCAATGTCAATGTGGCTTGTCCAGAAGTTGGGGATCAAACATAACACTGATCGTCTATGGCAATCTCAAGGGGGAAAATGAGATCAACTAAAGAGAATTTGCCTTTCAGACAGCATTTGCATTACTAGCATCACATCTTTGTGATTGGCATGTTGTTCCATTTTAGGATCTATAAATCAATGAATGGTCACTTACAGGTCCAATTTTGGGTTCATGAATGACATGGAACTCACGTTTTTAGAACAAAAATCAAGATTCAGTTCCAAGATTGGAACCGTCCACGGATCCATCTCGGCATTTTCGTCCATATAACGATGCGATCATGTTATTCATTTAGTTTTTCCATATTTTGTCAGATATTGCTACCCTCCGGTAATTTAACGTAATTATGGAAAAAGGACCCATTTATGGATAATTTACCTGTAACAAGTGTTGATGTTCCCTAGCAAACTGTTGAATAACCAGAGGGTAAATCTCCTTCAATCCATCAATATTTTGCGAGTTATCCATCAAAATCCCATGCATAGCCCATTCATAGATGAGTTCCATATTTTGTCAGATCCTGATAGTCAATATGAAATCACCATTTCTTGATGGTTCAACATGGGATTTAAATCATTAAACAACCATTTCTTGGGATTAAGTCCGATTCAATCCCAGTTCCCCATTGAATCCCCCATTATAGTCCCAGCAAATCCCATTCAATTACCCCGAGGCATTTTGGCCTATAGCCTACAAATTGGAGACCCAACGTCACCCGTTTTATTCCAACAAGGATTCAATATCCCGTTCCTATCCCTTTAATAGATGAGTTTCATGTTTTGTCAGATATTGGGATCTAAATCACATTAAATCACAATTTCTTGGCATTAAACCTTTTAGAATCCCATTAGATTCCCATTAAATTCCATTAAACCCGGCTTAAATTCACAGTAAATTCCCATTAAGTTCCCATTGAACCACATTTTTTTAGGGTCACATCATTACATGACCCACCCACTTACCTTTCCGCGCCTTTCCATTTGTGAGGCCCGGTGACCAAAGTGCAACTGCAACGTTCCAAGGACCTTGGGACGTACCTTGGCCCGTGGGGATGCGCCAAGGAAAAATGGGGAAGGAACGAGGCAGGAACCACTTGAAGAGTTATAACTGGTTTATCCCCCGTTGGTTGGTGATTTTGTCGGGGATTCTATATACTACGGCAGTTGGTGATTTTTAAAAGGAATGAATACTGTTTGTTTTTTAACCTTAGTTACGGGAAGAGCAAATGGTCATTGAACAAACAAAAGTGTGGGTAGAATCAGCAAAAATAAGGGTTTGACCAGCACAATCTGATGTGAAACTGATGGAAATTGTGATTGAACCATCAGAAATTAGAGTACAACCAAGCAACCAACAAAAAGGATTTGATTTAGAAAAATGGGGAACTTTACAAAAAAATGTACCGTAAAAAAATCGGTCCGTTCTTTGGATCCATTTTCAGACTGGGATAGAGTTGGTGAATGTTGGTTCAATAACCTATGAGATCCCCACGCATTTCCCTTGGAATCACCATTTTAAAATCTTGGTTTACTCACTCTTTTTCCCGGTGTAGGCCCAAGTTGCAGGGTCCCACCACCACCTGTTTTCAGAGCGCTCAAGGCCCGGCCCCTCAGAGCGTCCGGGAAGCCCAGGGATGGATGATTTGCCACGGCCAAGTTGGATGACCACGTGGTAAAACGCCATGTTTCAAGCAGAGATATCCGCAAAAGACTGGGTGAGTTGGCTTCGATTTTTGGCTTTAGCGATCGGAATTGTGGTGGATTTGTTTTTTTGGGTCAGATGGAGTTATACTTGCGAACAAGCACAACGGGGGGTCCCTTCCGAATGGGATGCTCGAATGGATATGAGATATGGACCAACCATTCTATGGGCATACAGTGGAGATATTGTGAAATTTGAGGTTTGATTCAAAATGAGATATTCCACGATTTGATGGCCGGTGTAATAGGGAAATTTTGCGATTTGTGACACCATTCTTTTCGGGATTCCAAACATCTCAACACTCCATTAGATTGGAGAGCACGAATAAGACCAAGAGGAATAGAATCAACCAATTTTAACCATGGAACCAACATATCTGGAACCAGGAATCTCTAGTTTGCCAATCTGAGATAATCCCAGCCACTTCATTCTTTCAGCAGGTTCAGATTCAAAGCAGCGAATGCGTGAACGTTAAGCCGTTAAGCTACCCATTGTAGATACATGCTGTAATATGCTGCATTTATTGTTTATATATTGTTTATAGTTTCTGTTAATTTGTGTTTGCTCAGAACTTCGTTTTTTTGTGCCAAGATGTTGGGGAAATGACTCCATGGTTTGTTGTTGTTTTGTCTCGTCACGTTGTTTCTAAACGAATCAGGAAGGTTGTGAGTTAAATCTTCACCGTCAAATTTGCGTTTTTGTTGACTAATTCATATTAAGTCATATTAAATCAGCACTAATATAATACTGCAAACATACTAGCTATTGGTTATTATTTAGATCATCACGGGGATCGTCTGAAAATAGGGAAGCTTCAATTCCAAGGGGTCACTGGTTTCTGGTCAAAGCATACACGTTTTCTTCGTCGCGATTGGCTGCCCATGTTTAGCTCAGCTTTCGCCAGGGTACCAGACTCTTGATACGTCAATCCATCCTGTTTCTTGGTTCCATCATACTGGTACAAGGTAGTGCCAATTATAACATGTTACAACCTGTTTTATAGACATAAACCCCATGAACTGTGGATTCGGATGTATTTGCCATAAACCCAATCCCAAACCTAGCGAAACAAGCCAACTTAGCCATCCTACATTCACTATCCATTCCAATTGTTTGGTGGTTAAATCCACTTAAATTCAGAATATTACTGATAAATTCATGAAAATACCGTCTTATTCCCGATGTTTACTGATTGAATCCCCATTTTTGCTGGTTAAACTTCCACTTTTGTTCGTTAAAGCTGGGCTGGGCCATGCGCAAGGCGGCAAAGTCGTGTTGGATGCCGTGCCAATGGAACCACTGAGTCTGATGTTGGACAGTCCTGGGGGTTGGTGAAGCCGTGAGTGACACCTCGGATATGATGTGATTAAGCTACTATTCTTTATCATCCACCGCAATAAACATAAAGGTAGCTTAATTTAATTGGGATTGCCACATGCATTGAACATATAAATTTGAATTTAATTTCACACAAGTGTTGTTTCTTGTTTTTTTTAAGCCACATTGTATCCCACAAGACATCTCATTTTGTTAGTTGAATGCCCAGAATATCACTATTTTTTGTTTTGCCAGTTATCCCTTTGTCCCTATCAATATTGATCAAATCTTGGTCAAATCACATGAAAATCTTAGGGTTGATAGTTAAATCCCAGATATTACCCATTAAGTCCTCATATTTTGCGATTAGAGATGGAATAATAAGTGGTACTTTATCATGATCTGAGCTGGTTAGTCCAGTCATCTCCAGTCTCCAGGATTCACCTCCGGACGTCGAGGCCGATTCGGGGATGGAGGGCAATGAGAACATGTCAACCAAATCATGGGCGAGTTTCACAAGGGATTTAATCATGAAACATGGCGATTAGATCAACACAAATTGGATTTAACCAGCATACTATGGGGATTCAATAAAATTGGGACTCAACTCAAAATCGTGGGGATGAAACATGATCTAAAAATCCGGATGTTAAATCCAAGCATCCAACATGGCAGATTTCGCCGGCACATGGTAGATTTGAGGGGTCAGAAATGAAAATTCAACAAGGTTGCCCACAAAACAACAATGAACGACACGATATTCACCATGATTCAATTGATTTCACGCGGCCAAACTCGGGGGTCAAAATGGTTGGATCAAATTGATCTCACGATCTCCGCAGTTGGAAATCTACAGGCTGTCCATGTGTTGAGATATCTCAAAAGTGTTTCCATAGCCAGTGGATGGTGCCAATTTTTGGGCCTTCTATATATATATATATATATGTTTATCCAGTGTTTTGCGTCTCAGATGATGTTCGTTTCCTTCCAACGCAGATGAATTCAACTGACTTTCATGTTGCGTTCAGAGAGCACAATGGCGTAGCATCGTTCGATCACCACTGTGATTGATTTTACAGCCAAATTTGTTGATAGCTTGCAATTATAGCCCCTAGATAGACAATTATAGGTGGCTTAGTTCATGACATAAAATCCTAGTTACAGAAGTTATAATCCCATGGCCATAATTGCCAAGGGCCATAAGTGTAGGTGGTTCGTCTATTGGGGGAAGCCCAAGCCATCTGTGATATTGGTCATTTTTCAACGAGGAAACCATTGGTTTTGGAGTATCCCATTCGCTATAGAAACTCCATTTCCAATTCTAATGATCCGGATGATGGCAAGTATCCCACCATCATCCACTGGCAAGTATCCCACCATCATCCACAGTATGGGATACGTACGATCTAAATTCAAATCATACGTTCCCAGCATTTCCCCATGTTATCATGTTCATGTATGTTCCAATTATTGTCGCATATTATCGCATATTTTCCATTTTGCTTCCGTTTTCCTGGGTCTTTTGATTCAGTCCATTCGCCACCCAGGGACCCTCTCACGCTCTCTTTCTGGAGCAAGACGAACCAGGCGCAGTTTTTTGGAATCAACATGGCTATGGATCAAATATTACAGCCCAGGGGCACAGAAAGGCTTATCATGAAGTTTGGTATTCACCATTCATCTCTTACGGCTATACCCAAGTTTTATCCATATACAAAACAACGGAGAATGTGCTAATCCCAACAAATAAACTTGCCGTTTGGGATAGTTTATACCACGCACTTATGGTGATTCTGGGCCCAGTTTATTATTGGGATTGTCACATTAACACAGATTTGGATAGTCTTCCTGCTGTGTTTTACTCCAAACTTTAGTAATTTGAAATCGACCAGCTTGGCCCAGAGACTGAGCCGAACATGGTGATCAACATGTTGCAACAAGACAGTTTTGCTTGCTGTGAGTCGAGCATGAATTGACTGGATGCTATGGGAAATGCGGGAAGAATCAACTGCACTTAGGTGCAGCCGCAAGTTTTCTGATGGCGAAACCCTATAATTGTGTGTTTTTTTCTTTTACCATGTCTTACTCCTTGCCACCCTTATTCTGTTTGAAACTGTTGCCAGGGGATCTGAAACGTGGCGTGCTGGCGGTGTCTTTCCTCTTGAGGCATTGTGCGGGTTCATCAGGGGCAGGTTTTTCAGAATAGCCAGTTGTTAGGTTAAGTAAGATCCATTCAATTTCCTTCTAATATATTTTCTATATCTTCTATTCCAAAATGTCAAACACATACACAGGATACCCAGCAACAAATTGACTTTCACTTTTTGGCGTTGAAACCACCAGCTAGCAGGCAAATGGGGGTGAAAGCCCAGAGCATCATGATATTTTGATTTGGTGACTTGGGCTGTCGCCCTAAACATGCACAGGGCATGAGAAAGAACCCCACAACTGACAGAAAGGGTGTCGGCGTCTCTTCTGGGTCCAGCCAGTGATGAAATCTATCAGGTGCAAATCATGACGACATTGAGACAATCAAATGAAGGTTTGTGATGGTTTATAGATGCATTAGTATGGGGGTATCTTCCCAAAAATGGCTCATAAAGACTGGAAATCAGGTCTTTCAGTAGCCCTGAAACAGTTTCAACTGGCTTATTTCATGTTAGATAGCCTCTGGTAAACTAACATAACTATGGAAAATCACCATTTTATATGGGAAAATCCACTATAAATTGCCATTTTCAATAGCTACGTTTAATTACCAGAGGGTAATCAACTAGTTGGAGTTATTTCCTCCCATGGCCACATCCGTTTGATTTGTCCAGACTGAAGTGCTTTCTGTTGTCGCAGGTGCCTCCCATTGCGCCTTTCCCATGATTTCTTGCTGCTTTACGATGCTTGGCGCATTAGTCTTTTGTTGGCTTCCGCGTTGTGGGCGGGTTCAAGTGGTTACATATGACAAACAAAAATGGAGTACTAATGGGCAGGACAGTGCTTGTATTTTTTCGGTATTTCACAATCTTTTTTTTTTGGTCACTCATGTTGAGCTAATCAAATTGCTGTTTGTGGTGGGTAAGATCATTATTGACGATGTGTTGATCACATCTCCACTGTTTCTTTACCCAAAAGCCAACATGATTCCTAAGCGGCCACTGCTCAGCCCGAGGAACTCCTGAATAGATCACGTACGGCTGGGAAACTCAGGGCGCAGGACTTGTGGCGAATCATGGGATTGGTTTAAGGGAAAATCTACAGGAAACCATGGATTTTCCCATGAAATATAGGGGTTTCCTGTAAATTTTCCCATTAACCAATCCATTGAATGTAAGTTCTGATCCCGATGTTGATAAACGATCCATCCATGATTGATGCAATAGTGTATATACATATTGTACACATGTTGCAGTCAGATAAAAGTACAGTAAGCCTTTAATTGGTAAATCGATTAGCATTATGAACTCTATCATGGAAGTTGAATAAATAGTGTCAAATATGTGGGTCACAGAAACCGTTGTTTTTTAACGTATAATTCATGAATGGAACTATCCGGACATGGCTGAACTTTTGAGGTTGCTGAAATATGATGAAATTCGCTGAGCGAATAGATATGCATGTTTATAGTTACATGTCCAAATACCATAGTGAACCTTTGTTTGCATGGTGAATGGGTTGATCCCCGTCTTGACCCAATGATAGATGTTCCCCTCTGCCCATCTAAAATAGCTATGAAACGTCATCTTCAATTGTCAGCTGTGCAAATAATTACCAGAGGATAGTCCCGACTATCAACCAATACAAGATTCAAAATCCAACTATTTCTGCTTTTATTTTCAGTATATCTCTATTCTATCCCATCAAAAATCCCCTCAATATCCCTACTATTTATGATGGTTTCTTTGGTTAGGCTATCAACGGCCGCGACTTAATTATACAGCTCTCTCAACTTGGACTTGTTTGTCCCATCCAAATATGTATCTACAATTATCGAAAAAAACAAAAAAACAAACAACCATATATATATATATATACCTTCTCTGTTGAGGTAAATCATTCCTATCTTTTTTGCATTAGGTCCGAGCATCTCCCATTATTCCATCAATACCTAGACTCTGCCAGTACCTCGAAAATGGGCTAAGATAGCCATTATGATGATCATTATTCCCAGTGCATAGCTATATTAGGTTACCAGAGAGTCTATTCCCATCAACATCCCCATTTTGGTTGGTAAAGCCTCTATGAATCATCATGAAATCCCCATCATTTCCCTAACCAAAAGTGCCGTGTGAAGTTATGTCAGGTCTGGTTATTGCCCAGTGATGACCCTGCGCTCACAGCAGAACTCCTGGTCCGGGACACCTGGCGGAGGAACTGGAACTCGGAACATCGGGAATTTCAGGACCCTAAAATGGAGGTACTGTAGGTTTTTCCAGGCCATATTTTTTTTGGGGATTCATTGACATTCCCTGAAATTTCGCCCTGACAGAGGCGTGATATGGCCCTCTAGATACCTCCAATTGAGGGTTCAATGTATCACCATTTTATTTACTTTCATCACCATTGATTTTCGTTCTAAATCACAATGCGTGTTCCTTGCATTATCTTCATTCCAAGTACTTTCCTGATAGAATCAAGTGTTGGGGATGCCTTTCATAGAGATCATCCCCCATTACTTCTCATTTGGAGATCATCCCAAAAATATTGATACTGTAAAAATCAATCATTACTTAGTTTGTCCCAGTAATCATCCCTCCTTTGGAGGCATCCACCGCCATGGGACTCGAGGTTCGCCTGGTTCCGTCGGAAGAACTGCAGCAGAGACCTGCGTTGGTTCGAAAGCACAGTTTTTTGGGGGCCATCCTCAGAGGATGCGGGATACGAAGCGATGAAGAATGGTACCCCTCCGGTGTCATCAGCCACGTGGCAAGCTGGGAAATCCCCGAACTAAATGGCTGGGTTTATATGTTGATAGCTGGGAAAATCATCGAACTAAATTGTGGATTTTCCAGCTAGCCATGTTTGATTACTAGAGGGTAATAATTTCACATAGCTATGGAAAATCGCCATTTCTAATAGGTACCAGGTACATCATCCATAAATGGGCCATGGCTTCCATAGCAAGCTGCTAAATTGCCAGAGGGTAATGAAGGGTAAATCAGAGATGAGTGCATCAGGGAATTATGAAAATTCAGTGTAGAATGGGTACAAAATATCCCTGATTTGTTTTTTGAACCCATTTCATGAGGGGTAAATGGGGATAATATGGGGATATAATGACATGTAATGACTGCCTAGTGGTTTGGAGTGAGCGAGTTGTAATCATATCCCCTATCAAATGGGGAGCTACTGTATTCTGAGCTACTATGACTATGAGCTACTAGAGTTTACTAACCACAAACCTGATGAGGAGTTGCATAGTCTGGACAAAATTCCACGTTGATCATGGTGTTGCGACCTCAACATGGTGACGTGGTTCGAAATTTTCCTGGAACTGTAGAGAGAAATCATCCCGGAATGATTGCAATCAATGCTGATGGCAGTGTGGAGCCACCGAAAAACCATTTGGTTTGGGGAAGTTTTATGGCACCGATGTAGGGAATCGAATGTAAAAAGTGGAGTGAATCCAAAGATGGCTGAAGATGACGAACTGTTGGTTCAATGTATATGATCTAGAAGTATAATTGTAAATATATACATTGCATGTGATACATATTTGACGCAACAAAAATGAACTGACAATGATCATCACATTGTCATGGTGGCGATTTTAAGATGATTAATGTTTTCAAATGATGAATGTGAAGAGGACGACTGACAATAGGGATATCATATTCGGTTCCAGCAATATACTGGTAGACCACCACCCAAATTGGAATTATCTGAACATTGGATAAAACGTAGTTTATGGCAATTTTGTTTGCAAGACTGCCGTTCTAACGCAATCACGTAAAGTACTAACAATAAGCAATGATTTTTGTTGAAGGGTCATTTCAAGAATCCATTCTTTCCAGCATTCATAGATGACTTTTCCATGAAAATCTCGATTTAGAGGGGGTTTGCCATTGCTCTGCAAGGTGGTGCCCCCCCCCCAGTTATACAAGTTGGCTTAGCCCCTTTAACTAGAGATTGAATACCTGTGAACCCAACAGTTAGTCGAGTTATAAACTAACTTAGCCGTACTATGGGGCACCACCCTATAGAGGCTACCAAGACAAGGTGAGGCCGCCCAGTCGTTGTTTTTTTCAAACCTATGCATACGATAGTCTATAGTTCTATCCTCCATAGACCCTATTCGACCAAGTTATAAGTCAACTTAGCTATATATACATATATATTTACACTATATATATAGCGGAAACTGACACCTCACCGAGAGGCAACGATCGGGCACTTGTTTTCGCCTTTGAGCACTAAGGTCCCTTGCGGAGGATAGATCTTGGCAAACCT
>BGPT01003211.1:27365-43736 GCA_003297045.1 Symbiodinium sp. clade C Y103 | reverse complement strand
TGCAAGAGGTGTCTTCTATGACATATGATTATATGTCTTCAAAACACCTGCAAAATCAATTACATTTTCAATTAGAAGTTCAATTAGAATTTCAATTAGAATTTCAATTAGGGTTTCTCTTTACACACCTCCAAAAATCAATTGGAAAACTCATATGTCATTTCAATAAGATCTACAAAAAAATTCAAAAGGGAATTTATTGAAATTTTCAATTATTTCTAAGAAATTCAAGGTCAATAGAAAAACCAATGATTTAATTGAACAGGATCAATTACCGATGCTCANAGGGAATTTATTGAAATTTTCAATTATTTCTAAGAAATTCAAGGTCAATAGAAAAACCAATGATTTAATTGAACAGGATCAATTACCGATGCTCAGGGTAGGTGGCTGTGAATGCTCTTGAGTCATGGTGACTTTCATTGTCTGCGCTCGCCCTTTCTGCTTGGGGAGGAGGCCTGGTTTACTTGCTGCTTTCAACCGCTGATCGACACATTCTTCCATGGCCTGGAAGACTTGGGAGTACCTGTCATTCATGGATGACGCTGGCTGGAGACAGGCTGAGGCATTGGCTAGATCAGGGACTTCCGACCAATCTATTGGGTTTTGGTTGTCTCCACATCGGCAACATGGGTGGCTTGCTGACGTTACGGAATGTGGCGGCCAAAATGGCATGATCTTTGAAAAAGGAATCGTCAACAAAGACATCATGGAGATACATGGCTAGCTCGGGGGACACAAACAAGTGATCTCGAGTGGTGACCCCTTTACACGTGGGCATGATGGACTTTTGGAGCTTTTGGAAAGCCCACCATTGCACATTTACCCAGCCAAGGCTCATCCAATATTCCATTGATGCTATGCCTAAATGAGATTGATTAAAGTCCCCCGCTATAAAGCGCAACCCTGTGGATTGGTGGATCAAGCGCTCGGTGACATGCTGACACAACCTGTCAGTGGCATCTTTTGTGGCTGTGGTTTCTGGTTGAACAGCAAACCCGTACACAACTGCTCTTGGATCCATCTTCGTCCAAGGCTAAAGCATGACATGTGGAACCTTGCATCTGCCCATGCTTCTTGGGGCCAGGTTTGAGTCATTGTCCTGGCTGGCATTGTGGCCAAAAAGGCTACACCCTTGTGCTTGCCTCCTATGGCAGAGACCNCCATGCTTCTTGGGGCCAGGTTTGAGTCATTGTCCTGGCTGGCATTGTGGCCAAAAAGGCTACACCCTTGTGCTTGCCTCCTATGGCAGAGACCGTGGTAGATCTCAAGGGAGTCGGAGCTCCTGCATGCAATTGATACCCGGCTTCGTGGTGTCTTAATTCAGCTATACATTTTCGGCGACCTTGTTGTGTTAAGTGTGTTTCTGAGATGGCCCAAATGGTCTCTCTTTGTTTTGGCAATTGCGCAACTAGGTGACCTTTTCCTAATAACCCGGTTGGGTTCATGCATCCAATTTGCAGGCCATCACTTTCAGGTGGTGTGCCTGGCCCTGGGTGTGTGGCTTCCCCAAGTCGCAGCATCCAGGTGAGAAGGATTAGGACCCACCAACTGCGGGTCTGGCCCTGTTTGGGCTGTTTTCTCGGCTCATCTAGTCATTCCTGACCTCTTGGTCGCTTCGTAAAAAGATGCTCAATGCGAGCCATCTGGGATTCCAACTTGCTATCTAGCAACTGATGGATGGATTGGTGCTGTTGGTCGACCTTGGAGTCGATACTGGCGATCTGTTGCTGGATGACATGTTGTTGTTGAGTTTGGCTCTGCTGGAATGACGCTAACTCATGTGTGAGTTTACCTACCTGCACTTCAAGTTCTGTGACTCGTTTGTCAGTGTCAACATCCATGCGATCATCCTCTTGGAGCTTCTGTAGCAACCTTTTTTCCATGTTGGTTTCCATGGTCTGAAGCTGCTGCGGAATAAGGGCCGTACTGGAAGTGGCTTTCCAGGGGTCTTGGTGAAGCCACGGATCATCTCCTTGCTTGCTCATCAGCTGCTGCTGGTCCGGTCGGACGAGGCTTTGCAGTGTCTTGTCAGATGCTATGATGGCTTGCTTCGCTGGCTGTACTGGTGAAGGAGACTGCTCTGGGGTGATAAGGATATCCCCTGTGTTTGTTTGATATATCCAGTGGTCTGGGTTTGTAGTGCTTTGGACAATCCATTGCAAACCTGATTTGTCCCTGGTGGCTCCGGCTGGTGTCAGTGGTCTGGCTTGCCATCCCCATTTGCGGAATAGGTTGGCGATGCTCTGTTTCGAACTACCAAAGGGGATTGGACCAACCCGGAACTTCATGATTGCATTGCCATTGAGGTATACAACTTCAGGCCGGTGTGTCATGTGTGTCTGCTCTGCATGTTCATTGGCAACACGAATGCCGTAGCGGTTCCCGCTTCTGACCAATTGACATGGAACTTTGGTTGCCTGCTGGCAAATGACTGCTTCAGCATAAGACTTCTTAGGAAGCCATATGACCTGGCTGCTAGCGACTGGATGGCGTCCATCTTGAGTTCGAGGTTCAAAGTAGCATCCTGCAACACCGCTTTGGGCAAGGATCTCAGTGATGTCTTCTTTGGCAAGTCTCACATTCACTAGGAACAAGGCCGCATTGGCCGGCTCTGCTTTTTGCATACTTTCGGAAAGGAACTGGCGGTCCCAGACATCGAGTATGTCTGACTGAGTCAAGTGGCGGAGACCTGGCATGTCCATGGCTTGCCGGACTGGTCCTTTACAAACTGTGTCCCATGGGACTTGCAGTTGATCCTTATAAAGTGCAATGCGGATGACTACGTGAGGTGTCTCCTGGATGTGAACGGCTTCAGCTGGCATGTTTCTGGACACGCTCTTGCCTCCGATCTGGAGGAGCGCCGCTGTGGCTATAAGTGGCTCCCCTGTCGCCTTGCAAATGGATGGCACTTTTACTATTGTGTGGTGCGGAGGAAGTCTGGAGTCTTGGTGGTCTAGGACCAGCAGGCCTATGTCCTCTGTGGACAAGGGCTGTTGCAGTGCGAAGTAAGGCAGCGCCTCTTCGATGTTTGTAACTAGGACTCCACAGCTCGATGATTTGATTTGGGACTGTTGAAGTTGTCCAATTTCAATCCCATCCTGCTGTTTAAATACCCCATGTGGTACTTCAATTTGATCCGCCTTCAGTCGAAAGTCCGGTGCATTCTGCTTGTGTTTGACCTTACTGGCTTTGCGGCCAACTGGATCATGGGTTTGCATCTTGCGTCTCAACATGGACTTGAGTTCTTCGACAAGAACTATGCGAATTGGTGGTTTGCACATGCTAGTGCGGGCTTTCAAATCAGTCCATGGGTTTGGCGATGAAAGTACCTTCTGGATTGTGGCATGCCCTAATGTGTTCATGATATGGTCAACGCATTCTTGGCTTCTGGCCTGGGCAACTCCATGATCTATGACAAGCTTGGTGAGCTTTTCAGTGGCTGTGGACATTCCCCCAACTTGAAGAGGATGTCGATGCATGACTTTGTGCAGTCCGGCTGCTTCAAGTTGTCGATGGAACAGGTGTCGCCAATGGGCTGCTTGGAAATCGTCAACTACATGGGACTGTGCATCACCACATGCTTGTGAAAGCATCCATCCCACTGTTTGGAAACCACAGTCAGCAGCGAACAGTGTTGGCAATGGAGAAGGCAAAATTTCAATACCTACATCACCAAGGCTCTCAAAAAGGGCTTCTCGGAATCGAGCTGCTTCGGCTGGCGGTGCATGGAAAGAGAACTTGCCTGTTTCATGTGAGATGGCTGCGATCGGAAACCAATGTGCTTCTGTGAGAACCGGTGCATACACTGCTTCATTGATTCTTGCTGCATGAGTCAAGAGATCTACTACGCACTGGGCTTTTTGTTCGGCCGATGCAGTTTTGGGCAGGACGATTGGCGCTTGGAAATGCCCTGGATAGCTGTTGGCAGCCATCTGCATGTAAAACTTCATTTCATCGACTGCTACCCAACCCGCCTGTTGCCATAGGAGGTTCTCACGGGAGTCATCCTTGAGGATGGGTATTCTACATTGGTCCACTGGATGTTGTGCTTGACATGTCAATGTCCTAGGTCTGTCTACTGGATGAATGGCATAGATTGCACCTGGGACAGCTATGGTGGACAACGGGACAGGTGAGTCCATGGTGGTGAAAATCGCAACATCGGTGATTTCCTGACCCTCAAGTTTGGCTTGAGCTGAGACCAATTGGCCGGCTGTGTGTCCAAAAGGGACCTGTACTGGTTGAGGGATGGTACCATTTGTCAAAATGAACACTTCAGCTCTTTCAACAGGCAAAGGTTCTTGGCAATCATGAATACCCATTGTGGTGACATTCATTTCTGTGGTTGTGTCTGGTCGTGTGACTTCATTTGATTCCTCAGTCCCCGGCTGGTGGTCGTCATGAAGAGGGATCACCGGGGTGTTGTGGTGGGCTTCATTCAATCGATCATAAGAGGCATCAGACCCCACCGGCTTGTGTTCGCAATTGTGATGGATCACCGGCTTGTCCCATGGCCTGTGTGGCATTGAGGCATTCTCGCTTTTGCATCTCTTGTCAATGGTATGATCCTGGTCTGACTTGCGTTTGGTACTGAATCCCGGCACGGCACCTTTTCGAAAATCTGGCTGGTCAAAGTGAGATTCAAGTTCTTGGCATTTGCTACGGAGTTCGGCCTCAAAGGCTAGTTCTGTCTGATCTGGGTGGGCTCGCTCTGCCGATTTGGCACCACTTCCATTGAGCACTGGCTGATTCTCCATGTTGAGACCTGCATGTTTCCCGCTAGATGAGGCTGGGATGAAGTTCATGAGTGAACTCTGATTTCCTCGGTCTGGAGTGATTTGTTGTGTGCTAGCTGAATCATCTATCGCTGGGATTGCTTGCTTTGCTGTCTTCAGAGGCAGGATGTCTGGTCGGCAAGATGGTCGAGCACTTCGGGGTGGCTGACTCGGAGCCTGCAGGCTGTCATGGTGATCTGGTTGCTCCTTCGTGGGAGGAACTTTGGCTCCACTGATGTGCTTCATTGGGCTCTGGGCCCGGGCTGGTGGGGTGATAAGGGAGGGGCCAACAGCGACGGTCGTCGGCTGAGGCATGGCCTGAAAACACATGGGAGGGTTGCCTATCGGCTGCTGACTCATCTGTGCTTGTTGCTGATGGGTCACTGATGCTGTGCAATGCTTGGTCGCTTCCTCTCTACAATGCTCCGCTGTAGCTGGTGTTTGCAGTGGCTGGAATTGCTGATAGGCTTGGTCAGTCGCTTTACTGATCCTGCATTCCACAGCTGCTGCTTCTCTCTGCTGTCTATCTGCTTGGACTGAGGCTAAGGCTGCATCTGTTGTGACACTGGCTTGCATGGCTTGTTCCACATGCTTCTCTGGGGAAACTTGGGTGGGGCCTGCAACAGTTGGGAACTGTTGAGGCATGGCCTGCAAAAACATGGGAGGGTTGGCTGCATGGGGGTTGTTGTCACTTTCAGCTGGAGGCTGAGTGCATATCTTCATGGGCGACACGTGACTGGCTGTAGGTTCTGACGGTCCCGTGCTGACTGAATCTGAATTGGCGGTTGTCAACTGAGGTTCAATTGGAAAAGATTTTGCAGTGGCAAGTGCTGTTTCATTTGATGCACTGGTCATGTGAGCTGTGAGTTGGTACTGATGTGTGTGCCTACGGTAGGCTGCATGCTGATGTTGAGAATGATACCATGTGGGTGGCACTGGCACACTATCACTCTCAAGATTCCCAACTGGCGACTGAGTCGTTGACCATGGCTTTGACTGGTGGGAATCTGGTGAGGCGATTTTGTCCTCTTGGGGTTCCACTGGGGGCACCTGGGAGGGGCCTTCAGGGACCGGCGTCCACTGAGGCTTGGCCTGAAAAGACATGGGAGGGTGCTCACCGGTTGGCATGTCTGTCGGCTGGGCGGTGTCAACTTTTGGCATTGTTTTGACTGGCTTGGGAACATATGCAATTTGCAAACTAGGTGAGGTGCTCTCAGTTCCAGTGGATCGGAACTCCATTTGCTGGAGGCGTTTGGCTGCTTCCGGATGTCCCCAAAGGTCGATTGCACATGCAAGTCGCTGCATTGGTTCCGTATGTTGTGTGACTCCCAAAAGCTGGTCTCGCTGTTGCAGAAGACTTCTGGCATGTTCTTGCAAGACTTCCAAGGGATTCTTGACTGGACCTGTGACGATACCTGCTGCATGCATATCTCGAATAGCATTTGCCATGACCCATGCTCCTTGAAATGGTGATGCCAATTGGCCTACGGCGGCAAGACCAAGACGACAGGACCGACTGGACAGGTTCAAGTGATCCGGATGCAACCCGTTGGCAAGGGCAACTTCGGATGCATGGAGGTGACGCATTCTGTGAACAACCCTACCTAAGTAAGAAAACTGTTCACTCAATGGCAGCAATTGGCCATACAATCCCCGATTTTTGAGTCTTGTGGGGGAAAATCCCTTCTCCCTACATCCGCATTCACAACCCCTGAGTTGGCTCCCCCATGAATGAGTAGCAGTTGGTAATGCCTTCAATTGTTTCACCTGGTGTTCATACATTCCTTGAGGGGTTGAAAGAAAACTCTCCATTTCTTCATCATCCAATTTCAATTCTCGAAGAGACTTCTCATCAAGTTCCATGAAAAACGGAAAAAGGTGAATCAATGCTGGCTCGAATGCTAGCGGTGGGATGTCTGGTATCGGATGCAACCCCATGCACGGATGTGAAATGGTGGCCCACCATCGGTTCCTTCGGGCGGCCCAGAAGGTGTGCAAAGGCAGCACTGCTTGCTGAATTACCATGCCGGTGTCAGATGTGAACTTTCTGAACAGCGCCTGGGCTTCAGATGATTGCATGACGGCCGGCGTACACTCCATGAATGCCACCATCACCTGAAGTAGATGAATGGCACGCAACATGCCTGGCAATGATTTTGCACGTGGATCCTGCAATTGACGTTCATCGCCAAGGGTGCTCCACGGCTGGCAAGACACACCACCTGTGAGAAATGATCCAACTACATGAGACAATTGTGCTACGACAGCTGGATTGGCTATGTCTCCTTCAACTACTACTTTCCCATGATCCCTCAACCATTTGGTGAAGATTGGATTGTGATCATTGTGAGAAACCACTTCTGCTCCACTCGCTTGATATCCAGTTGTGACAGCTGCTATCCCTGAACAAACCTCAGTGACTCTCAAAATTTCATCAATTGCCTTGGGATGATGAGCCATGACTACCGTATCTGATGTACGAAGAAGCCAAAGTTGATTCTGTACCCTCATGATCTTCATGCCAAACAGTGTGAAAGAAGTTCCTTTCCCCAAATTGACATCAGTGAATGCTGTTTCCTTATGGATAGCAGTAGAAATCACCGAAAAACCTGGTCCGGTGAGATGTACTGCTACCACANCCCCAAATTGACATCAGTGAATGCTGTTTCCTTATGGATAGCAGTAGAAATCACCGAAAAACCTGGTCCGGTGAGATGTACTGCTACCACACAATCAACACGTTGCCCTTCATCCAAAGAATAAAGAAGAGATGCGGGGTTCCCAGTCCATGGCACCGACCCTAGAAGCTTCCCCCTCAATCTTCGGCAGGGCAGGTATACCTTCTGGCAGGCTTTTGAGCCGATACCTCGAACCAATCATCAACCAACAGGGATTGAACACCACTCAACTGGGACAAACAGTTGCATATGGGTTTATCTATGTTTATCTATTTTTTCAACACCGAATCCAATGTTTTAGAAAATCACGTTCGCAGTTAAAATATCGAAAATTGTCAGTTTGAAAAGGACACCATTTGCAGACAAAACCATATCTGAAAAAAGGCAGGATTGTAGTGGGAGTTTACTATGACCCAGCATCTATGTCTGTCTATATCTGTTTTCTTACCATGTTCCCAACGGGACCTTGATGGATTATTGATGCGTTCTTGATGGGGTTCTTGATGGGTTGCTCATGCAGGCGTTGATGGGTTGTTGATGGGCTGTCGACCCAACGGCCAGTCAAAGTGGTTGCACCTTTTCAGAGGTTACGGAATCCATCCCAAGATGTGGACACATCACTAACGAAACAAAAAAAACAGCCATGAAAAAGAAGGAATATGTCCTAGAGTACCTCTCTTTATAGGAGGCAAGAGCTGCTTGAAACTGGGCTACAGCATCACCGGTTGGACAGCAAATGGAAACTCTACATCTTGATACCTCTGATCAAACAGGTAGGCCACCTCAACTCGAGCACCAAACCATCCAGAATCGAGGCTGCAGTTGGATCTATGGTATAGTTTTGTACACTTGTGATGAATTTAATCTATAGTGACATGTATATATATATATATATATATTGTAAAAAATACATGATAAGTATTGAAAAATCATTAATCAAATGATTTTTAGTTCACAAACTTCCGAATTCAGAAGAGTCTTGTCATTATCATCAACATCATCATCATCATCATCATCATCATCATCATTACCATGATCATGATCATGATCATGACCATCATGAACATGATCATCATCATGATCATCATGATCACCATGATCATCATTATCATCATGATCATCATGATCATCATGATCATGATCATGATCATGATCATGATCATGATCATGATCATGATCACCATCATCATCATCATCATCATCATCATAATGTCAACATCATGTCAGCATCGCACGTCTAAAGAATCGCGCGCATGTGAATTCGTGGGCGAAAAACACGAAAGTCGCCGATCGATTTGCACTTCAAAAGGTTAAAAAACTGTCACGCTCGGAGCACGTTTGGAGGATGAGGTCGGCAAAATGTGCACCACGCTGTAGCTCGGTTTCACATACAAATCGTAAAAAAAATCACACGTTCGGAGCACGTTTGGAAGATGAGGTCGGCAAAACGTGCACCACGCTGTAGCGAGAGCTCGATTTCACAAAAAATGTAAAAAAAATAAACGTTCGGAGTAGCGGAAAAACGTCCCCATTGTTAGCGCTGCGCGAATAAGTGTCGATTTGTTGCGATGTTCCTGCTATGCTTGCAACTGGCTGTGACAAAACGCATTGGCGCGGCTGCGTTTAAAGCATGAGTGATGCTGCGACGCTCCTGGCAAGCGGGATTGCACCTGGAGGTTGCTAAGCGCATTGTAACAACTGTGCGAAAAGTATTTCTTCACCATAGTGCTATTCTTGTGCTACGCGGGATTGCAGCTGGACGTTGCAAAACGCACTGTGCTGGCTGCGCAAAGGGAAGAATTGTGTAGCAGAACCTACAGTGGAGGTTGCTGGAGGCAGCCCAGAGCAGAAGTAACCCACAAGGAGTGGCTGCTCAGAGAAGAAGTGGCTGAGAGAAGAGGTCGCGCAGTGAAGAAGTAGCTCAGCAAAGTAGCTCACTCCCCCATCCACCCACCCATCCATCAACTCATTCTTTCGTTCATTCGTACATTCATTGGCTAATTCATTCAATGATTCATTGGTCGTTGGTTCACTGATTCATTGATTCACTGATTCAATGCTTCAGTGTCTTGTGGCGTCGCTGGTTCATTGATTCATTGGTTTGTTGATGCGCTGGTTCATTCATTGGTTCATTGGTTCGCTGATTCGTTGATTCGATCATCGATCATTCATTGATTCATTAAATCATTGATTCAGTGGCTAGTGGGTTTAATGATTCATTGACGCATGGACTCACTGTCTCATTGGCTCATTGATTCACTGACTCATTGATTCATTGATTCTTTGATTCAATGATTGGCTGAGTGGCTGATTCATTGATTCACTGATTCATTGCACGGTTCATTGAATGAGTGGCTCATTGATTCATTGATTGGTTGATTCACTGATTCATTGATTCATTGAGGCTCATCCACTGATTCATTGATTGGCAGTTTCACTTATTCATTGATTCCATGACTTATTGATTCAGTGATTGGTTCATTCACTGATTGCTTCGTTTCTTCATCCCTTCACTGATTCATCCTTTCATGGGTTCATTGATTCGTCGATTAATTGGTTGATTCATTCAGCCAGTTGTGCATGGATTCTTTCATGATCATGTCATGTCATTGGCATCTCCACCACCCATTTGCTCATTCGTTGATGCGCCTCACAACTTCAAGACTTCGTTGCTTCTGCATCTCAAAGATTTTCCTATAGGCCATCTTTTTGCTATAGTTGTTTTACTTCTTCTCGAAACTTCCGCCCCGGCATGGGCCGGGCACTACCTGGTATTCATTAATCATATATATATATATTTACATATATATATATATATATGTGTGTACCTATATATATATATATATGTGTACCTATATATATATATATACACATACATAGATATATATATATATACACACACTCATATATATATATATATATATACACTGGTAGGACAAAAGTTGCGCTTGTTGAGCTTCGGACAGAGAACATGTTTGGTGTCTCCTTCTGCACACCCTTTCCCCTTAGANCTCCAAATGCTTTATAATCTTATATATTTAATAGAGGGTGATAATTGACCGTCCCACACCTGCCACACAAAATGGACTTGGAAATGTGATCCGCGGTGGACCAAGATGGATGTTTTGTACAGCCTTCAAGAAGCATAAACTTTGTTCCTCCTGAAGTATATACAAATATACACATATATACACTATCATCGCCAAAACATGTTTGCCCATGATTTTGCACACCCCAGGCGTGTTTCACCAGGGTTCACCGGTTCACCCGGCCTGGTGCACAGAGCTTCCGAGCAGTTTCCTTCAATTCCTCCAGGCGCTCCATGGGCAGCATACTGGGCAAACCACCGTGGAGGGTGGAGGTCCTAACGTCGCGATGCGGGACCTGTTGGGCTGCCGGTCCCCAACCAAAAGTGGTGATACAATATTCACAAAACCACGGAGTTCATGATATGATGGGGATATGATGGGAATATAGTGGGGATATACAGTGGCATAGAAGACACAATATGGGGTACACATTGAACTATTTTTTTTACGAAGCGCTCCAATCTGGAGCTGTTTACTATGATTTTGAGCCATGGCCATAGTGCAAATCTATGTTTTGAATGGGACCCCATCACCAACATGCGCCAGATTCACGATCCTTGCTTTATCGAAGAAAACAGTCCAACTCAACTTATTCCAAAGTGGCATTAAAATTGCAAGATTGAAGCGCCCTTGCTGATATGATCAGGTTCGTTCACACCCAGCATGGTCCAGCATGGTCCATGGTCCAGCGGTCTCCATTGTTCCTTGCTCCTGGTGTAGCTGCCTTCCATCCGCTTCCCATCTAAAACTTTCAGGCTCGTTGATCTCGTTGCGTATGATCGCACCGTTTCATTTGGGATACCCCATGGAGAAGTCAACTTTCATCTGGGAAAATTATTGATCGATTGATGTTCAATTCTGGGATTTCCTTAGGGATCCTTAGGGCAATTATTCATTTTTCACCTTAGCTAAGACTTACAGCTACGGAAGCAACGGAGTCCTGTCAAAGTCGCCGAACGCGGCTTTGTCCACGAACCAGCTTGTCGACTGGGCCTGCTTTCGAAGCATCTTCGGTCCATGTTGGAGGTACTTGAAAGATCCATTAGGTGGATGTAGCTGGAGAGAAACCACTTCCGAAAGCATCTAAAACCACGGGTTCTCACATATCCATGAACTATCATCCTGGAGTAGATTTAATTGAACATTTCAATATGGAACATTTTAAACACTTAAATGAGAATATCTTTTGAAAATCCAATATTCAATTCCATATTCTATCTACTTCAGGATGACTATATATAAATGCAATAGACATGCAGCAAACATCCTGACTCTACAAATCCTCCCAATTGAGATCTTCGGACTCCTCCCAGCCTTCACCAACCCCGCGGGGCAATCGTAGGGCCCGTGCACCTTGGACAACGCCTTTCGCAGTGCATCTTTCTTTGGCGACCCACTGGCCACCACTATGGCCCTCTTAGCGGCACACATCACCTCCATCGAGACGGCAATCTCGTTCTTGCCCGGCTGGCCTTGGAAAATGGACCGAGAAAGTCTGGTTGACACCACCATATTTGGGGAGAATTTGATGAACATTTGCTACTAGAGTGGTACCAATTAAACAGAGCAGCTTCTTCATCCTGGCTTTGAATTGTACTGTACATTTCATATCATTTCATACTATCATGTACTTTTGGGTCCCACACGGGCCCCACTTTAAATTCGCATGCTGCTCCGAAAAGAACAAAACAGGAGGGTTTGTCTGATGAATTGGGCATCCCAAAATTTGATGGCGGATCATCATCTGCCCTATCATGGATTTATATAGGGGGTGGTACCCCACTGGCAAACAGAACCAGGATGAACGACACGAAACTATCCCAGTGAACATCCAAATACCTGGACTCACGGATCTTCATCCCATTT
Source organism: Symbiodinium sp. clade C Y103 (assembly GCA_003297045.1). NCBI lineage: Eukaryota > Dinophyceae > Suessiales > Symbiodiniaceae > Cladocopium > Cladocopium sp. clade C. The sequence continues at coordinate 31,325 of BGPT01003211.1, read as the reverse complement.
CATCCCAAATATTCAAGAAACAAGTATGAAACACCATATTGGACGCCATAGGTTTTAAAATGTTTTAACATCTTTTAACAAATCCCTGAAAAAATTGGAGGCCGAAGGGCAAATGCCCAGCATCAACTCGCCCTTTGCTCTGATCTCCTGACTCTCAGGCTGTAGGGACCCGCAGTGACCGTCGTCTCCAAGGCCCAGCAACACCAGATCCTAAGGATCAACGGGGTTCTGCTCCCCCCATCGGTTGAGGGTTGGATGGACCATGGCAAGATAGAGAGGTTTAATTTCCACCCAATTCATGTGAATGGCTCGGCAATTACCTGCTAGGTGGCTTGGAGTTTGGAGCAACCCGATTTGTGAAAAATGATGATGAATTTATCAATCAGTCGATCAATCGCGGAATTCTGCGGTAGCATCTTGTCACAAACACACATCCCAAAATCCATTGAATCTGCAGGTGATGACATCCCGAAATCCGTGGATTCTGTGGATGCTATTATCTCATTGATATACTATGGTAAACTAACATAGCTATAGATGAATTATCTATACTAAAAATGATGATTCTCCATGGCAAACTGTGAAATTACCAAAGGTTATGGCTTTATGGCTTGGATTTGCCTGGATACATTGGTCTGCCCGAGTAAAAGAACATCCCCCATTTTACAGCACCTCAAAGCTTTTGGGCAAACGAGTTCAAAAAACATATCACCGTATCTCACAGGTCAAATTGAATTATAAGTAAGCTTCGGTTTTCGTCCACCCAACTGTACCAACATCCAACTAAGTCAAAGGGCAAAGTCCAAACACAGATGAATTCCATGTGAGCGATTGTCTGGCCCAGCATGCCCTTCCCTTATCCAAGCTGTCATCACACGGCCTGTTTGAAAAGTTTCGAATAATAAGAATCAAGTCACGCAATGGCATGACATATTTCCACATCCAAAGAGGCATCCTTTGCCTCCAACAAAAAGGGACGACACCCTTTTTTAAACCACCCAGGTTTTAGCCACAGCCAAGGCTCAAATGATGGGACCTTCCCTGAGTTGTCGATGGATGGATGATTCCTTAGAAGGGCATCGTAGGCCGCCGCTGCCTCCTTTACTGCGAAGGGAGGTAACCCGGAGCCCGTACTGAAGAGCGGCCGCAGGATGGGGTAGTAAACGCCCCTGGGCGCAAGTGACAAGGCAAAACATCACATCATGAAATGGAGGATTTGTTTGGGGGATGTACTGCTGTATGATTGGATTCAAGGGGATCTATATATATAATAAGTAACAATAAGCAACCAGGACATGACAATCGGGTTCCGAGAATGAGGGATCAACCCCAGTACATAATGCAATGCCATGATAATTTCAACTGGAAAATGAGGCTGAATTTTGGGGTTGTCTCATTTTGGAAGAATCTAAGTGGCTTTGCAGTGAGTTGTTCTTGACTCAGTGGCATTGGCATAATTCTAGCGGATCCTGGCAACGGACCCCTCCATTAGTTGATGTTTTGGTAACAAGCATGGGAAGTTTCCGTTGTCATGCTTGTTGCAGAGTTACAGTAATCCTTGATGCACTCGTGAACGCAGAAAAAAACAAAACAACGCAATTGGCACCTCAACTCTTCTCCAATTGAAAAGACATGTAAGATCAGGATCATGGAATCCACCCCCAAGTGTCAGGCAATCATCAGCATATCCTTTGTCAGCGAGGGGCTGAATGCCGCACTTCTTGCAGAATGCTTCGAGGGCTTCGGAGTAGGCTTTGTTGGCTCCCAGAAGCCTCAGATACTGGTTGTGCCTAAACACTCGGTAGCCGAGTAGCCCCAAAATCCACGTCTGGAATATGATCATTTTGCGGCTACAACTTGCCGTAGCTTGGGATTCATGATGGTTCATGTTCCTCATTTTTTCGGGGTACACCCTATTTGCCTTTGAAAAAGTCCTCCATAATCACCGATTCTTGTGGCCGACTCCGGCAGATCGGGCAAGAAACTCTCCTGTGAAGAAAACGCTCACCTTGCTCCAATCCAGCGCTTTAGGCGACAAGTCTTTTAGAGCTGAGATGACCGGCCTTGCCACACAAAGACCTCAGCAGTGGAACTCAAAAAGCGGAACATCAAAATGGCTCATAGAGATTCAGAGATTGCGTCCATAATGGTTTTTGTGATCATTTCAAGTGTAATTTCCATTGTAATCATATAATCATATATGTAATATTCATGTACTAATATATATATGTAATATTATGTAATGATATATGTCACATTATTCAATTAATAACTATAGAAAGGGAAGATGAGTCATCTTTTGATAAGGGTAGTATATTTTCCCTACAGTTTCCCTATCATCAGCCAACTGGGGCCATTGAAGCTGCCCACACAGGTTGTGAATAGTTGCAAGGCAAGGTGGAACCTTCTTTTGAAAGTCATAAGCTCTGTAACGATTCTGAAATCTCTTCGTGATTCATGACAGAATTTGATCAGGACCAAAGGAAAAAATACCTCGAACTAAAGTCGATCTAGTTGAAGCTCCATTTGGTATCTGAAAAACACACATTTCTTCCTCATTTCAACAAATCTGTTGCCAACTTTTCTCTACTCATGCAACTTAAATCCTACAGTAATTTATCATAATTTATCCATAAAGATCTCTTTCAAGGTCAAGACTTACTCTCTGGTAATTCAAGACAGCAATGGAAGACCATGGCAAATGATCTATATATCCTATAAGTGGCCCATTGCCACCATGACATACCATCGCCATTACCAAAGGGATCCTTACCGGGTAACCCATCGAAAAACCGAGCTGCTAAAGCTTCCCTTGGTATCGATGGCCGCTTTGGCGGCTTCTGTCACCTCCTGCACCAGCTGTGGAACCAGCTGGTGTTCCTCCACCACATACAACGCCTGGCCCTTGAAGAGACGAGGCATGCGTCGCCTTCGGCACCGCGGGGCACCACGGGGCGGTTCAACCGGCACGTGCAACGCGAACGTTGGTTGGCCGCGAAATCTTGAGCCACAAAGCAATGGCAAGGGGCTCTTCAAATTGCAGCTTCACAGCTTTGGAAAGGTTGAAGTAGCTGATTGAACGTGTCCGAAAATGGATACCCGTGGATATCCCAACATGACCGGTGTTGATCCGTTGTTTTTCTTGGAACAAGACCTTCTATATATCATTATATATCTACATAAACCATCATAACCATCAGCTTTTGGGGAATATGTTCAGACAAACCTCTTTGAAATCGTCGAAAGCTCCTTTTTGAAAAGACGCCTCATGAATCATGAAGAAACTTCCGGACCTCAGGTCATTCCCAGGACCTCACGTATGCTTCGCCCTGCCTGAGCTCAAAATCTACCGGAACTCAAGACATCGCACCGAAACCAACCTCCAACAAGTGATTTAGGATCTGATAAGATGGACAAGTTTTGGCAATGATCCGTCTAGTTCCAGTGATGGATAGTGATGGATAGTTTGTGCTTGCGTTTCTGGGCGGATCTTGGCGATGAAAAAAAGAAACCCCTCAGGTGGCATGCAAATCTGGCAAATCTCCAGAGAGAATTAATTTCAAAATCTGCGAGACAGAAACAATCGCAGTTGTATCCCTCGTAGCGAGCTCAGCTGTTGAAGCTCCAAAAACGCAGGCGAAAAAATGTGAGGAAAGGATTTCTGCATCTTAGGCCTTTCAGGAGTTTTCAATCATTGCGTTTGCTCGATCAGGAATGATCCTGTGCTGATCTTGTCGTATCATTAGATAACATNCTTTCAGGAGTTTTCAATCATTGCGTTTGCTCGATCAGGAATGATCCTGTGCTGATCTTGTCGTATCATTAGATAACATTGCTCAAAACTGGCTGATTGTTTGCGAAGAAGGATTTCTTCTGAGTCAGTTGCCTATACTCCTTCCTCACAGTGATCAAGTGCCTCAGTAAGGTCCAGCAGCTTGCATCACGTTGCCATCAGTGCCG
>BGPT01003211.1:1628-20785 GCA_003297045.1 Symbiodinium sp. clade C Y103 | reverse complement strand
GTCTCCCAGTGGAGAATCACTCCGCTGATGCTTTCGCTCAAACCGGGAGTTGAGAAGCACATTGACCGGTACTCTGCCCTGTTTTCGATCACATCCTTAGCCAGAGCACTTTCTGTCGGTGAGGCTCCAAATCCAGTGGCCTATATCAATCCATCAGCATGGTTGCTGAAGGCTAAAATATGCTTACGCCAAAATCCTTCTTTCACCCTTCAGGCCACAATCTCATAATCTGCAACATGTCTTCAATTCATTTCCATCAAATCCACTACCCGGAAAGCGCTCAGGCCCAGTGTCTGGAATCTTTGCCGCTTCTGCATGACCCGCCCTAAGCCACGGCCCAGCGCTTTCATCAGCGGCCAAGAAGCCCTTGCCTCTGACCAGGAAACAAGACAGGAAAATGATCTCAAAAAGACCAGTGTACTGCAATGTACATACCAAATCAATCCAAATCATACCAACAGAGTCATCTGGACAAATATGGACAAATGTGTTTTTTCCAAGAGTTGCACTATCTTGCCATAAATACAGCAAAGATCAGCCAAGATGGTCCGTTGAGCAATTCTTATGGGTTTCAATTGCGTAGGCTTTTCACCACCGGCCTGGCGCGCAGAGTTTGGCAGCCGTCTCCTTGAGTTCAGCCAGCTTGTCGGCCGGCAGCACGCTTGGAAGGCCAGCACCAGCCAAGGACATGATGCAATCTGAAAATATCTGGAACCTNAGCCGTCTCCTTGAGTTCAGCCAGCTTGTCGGCCGGCAGCACGCTTGGAAGGCCAGCACCAGCCAAGGACATGATGCAATCTGAAAATATCTGGAACCTTTGCACTAAATCTGGTCTTTAAACAAGGACTGCGGAAGAAAGGAGCAGAACCTGCAGCAACATCAACGCGCAAACTGTGGATGTGCATGTACGGCTTTTTGTTTCTCAGACCCATGGCGAGTCACTTCTCTATCTTTTGCTTCCCATTTTCTGCTTAGTTCATACCTAGACCATCCTGGAGCCTCTTGGAACATGGCGGCAGCAGGCGCCTTCCGCCGAACCAAGGGGATCTCCAGCATCTCAGCTCGGACCATTGGGAATCATCCTCGCGTGGGGTTGAACAAATGGAAAAGATCTCAACCACCAACAAGCTATTCATTTTTGCTGATCAATGTGTATATATATATATACATACACAGAATATATATAGTATGTATATATGTGTATATATATATGTAAAATAATAATGTGTAATATATAATAATTAATCACTCTCATATCTTTCATGACCTTCATGGAAGGTGGTTTAAATCATCTTAAATCCAAATGTTTGATGCTTAAATCCCTCCAGCTCACTTTGAGCTTGACCGGGGGTTCCCAACAATGAGGACCACCAGGTTATCATCCAACGTCAATTTCTCGGGAAATTAATGGTCTGGGATATCTGAAAACTTTGGGAACGAGCCCTTCTTTGCATCGGCCTTTGAATGAAATCCATCATATATTTTCCAAAAAAACGCACATTCTTATTTTTTTGGGAATAGATTCGATCCTTTCATAACAAAAGAAAGCTGAGAACATGCCCTGTGGCCCTACCTCGAAACAGAGTACGTCATTGCATAGGCATCTTCTTGGACGATCCGAAACCTGTCTCATAGAATGCCTTGGAAATTAAACTACACCTCTTGCAATGTCAGCTTTGTGCTCATTGATCTCATTGTGATGCGGCATGGTGCCGCTGTGATAATTAGATACTGCAGTGAGCCAAGCGAAATGGAGTAGAATGGCATAGAATGGCACTCAGGGCTTCAAACATCTTCAAACTCTCAACTGAAACCTCATGCTGGATCGTTGCTGCGCCGAGCCTCCTGGGTTGATTCTTTTCGTCCAGTCCATGCGAGTCCATGCCCCGCACAACTGCGGCCAAAAACTGGAGTTGCTTTTAGCAAGACTCAAGGCACCGAACACCAAATTCGTTCCGGTGTGTCAAGGGTGACCTTTCTTTGGTGTCGGTTTGGGAACAAACGCAATGAACGACTTCTCGAGAATGTCAGGACTCACCTGTGTTCCTCATACATCGTTGGTGGGTCTTGTGACAATCATGCAGGTGCACAACTATGTTGTGAACACATCATATTTGCCACACCAGAAAAGTTTCGTCGCAATTCTGCGAATGCAGAGCCCTACTCTTAGAGAAGGGCGCTGAAAACATCTGAATTTCTTCGTGGATTCAACGAAGATCAACGGCACCTCTTTTCTCGGCGTTGCAGTTTTGCCATTTCAACTAGGGACTTCACCTGGGGGACCTCGAAGTCGCTAAGTTATGCAATGCAGCAACTGCAAGACCCTCTCCATATTGGAGTGAGGCGACTCAGCTGGCACTTCAACTCGCTCAACTCAGAGGAAAAAAGAGCGAGTTCGCCTCGGCAAATCAAAGGGGTTTCTCAACTTGGTCTGAAAACGATACTGGATACCCCAAAATCTAATAGTTTGTCAGAATTTCATTTGATTTCCGCTCTATTCAAGTCGCCAGAGTTGGGTATCCATTGTGGATAAGACAGCCAACAACACTGCTTGAAACATATCGACCCGGCCTTGCTAAAATGAGGTCGGGATTTGCTCCTTCTCTGGTGACTCCAGTGTCCTTCACCCGTGGCAGGGGGTAGCAATGGTCCAGGATTCTGAGCCATAGCCACATATGAATTCATATATATATATATATATATGCACACAATATATATACATACTAGTAGATCATGTAATAAATGTTATTTTCAATTTGCACTAGGAATTCCTAAGTTCTACGTTTACCAAGTAAAAATCACATATATATATATATAGCGCTGTTTGTGTTCCTCCTCATGGTATCAGACTGATGTGGGACTTTCTTCAATTCTTAACACAAGAATTCAATAGAGCTAGGCCGCAGCGAGAATGCAGCAATGTGCCTAAGTGAAAAAAATATGTATTATATTGATATATTATATATATGATTATATATGTATATTAATATATATATATATCAAGAAGATCCCTACCTGCCTTTGGTTTGCTCGTTGGAACCGACGCGAAACTGCAGCTGCTACATCCGCTGCTGCGTGTACAGCCATAGCACCGGTCTGCCACGTGGCTGCTTAAAGGTGGAAAGATTAAGCTATGAAGCATTTCACTATACTGTCCCATATATATATATATATGGCCTACAACAGCCAGCCGGTGCAACTCGCTATAATCACCGATCACAACCTAAACAAAGCCTTTCAATATCCATCAACCAGGGATTTAGATTGCAAAATTCGAAACCGAGCAATGGCTTGGGAAACGTACGGCATCTGAATTTTTGCTACATGCGGTATAGATACCTTCCTGTCATTTAGCAGTTTGCAAACTGGAACATCACCATGTTTAACAGGTAAATCATGTATCCACGAGCCATCTCTCTCTATACTATAGCAAACCGTTCAATTACCAGAGGGTAATCGTGGCATCGGGACATCGCTTGCACGAGGACAAACAGGCTGCTTGCGCACCGAAAGCACATCCACAAAAGGTATCGCAGCCAAGGAAGCCTCGACTTCGGAGCATGAAACAGTACCCTTCTGTTCATCTCAAAATCGCTGGGCATTTGTGGTGGTTCATCCCACCAAAGCTATGGATTTTCATAGGTTTGGATCCATACCCATATCATCCAACCATCTGAAGATGGCTGCTAATCTGCGAGGGTGCTCAAACATGGGGTTGACTCTAAATTGTCTTGGTTTCAAGATGCTTCAAGATGTCTCAAGTATCTTGTAGGGGAACATAGACAGTAGGAACAATCAAATATTGAAATAGATTGAATCATGATCACAATGTTGAATAACAACCATGTTGCGATATCAACCATACATAGTAATTCATATTGCAGGTGAATAATGTCCAAACAATTAACATGCACTTCTCACCCGCCAGGGCCGGAAACTCGGAATGACTCAGGCAACTAGAAAGCCATTGGAGGACCATCCTGAAAAAAAAGAACAGTGTGCCTCAAGGATCGACCCGAAAGGGGATTAATTAAGCTTGATTCAGACAGACTGGAAAAATATGGTGAACATACCCCATCCATATATGCTTCATGAATTTTCTTGAACCATTCCAAATCCTGAAAAAACAACATAATAAAACATTGAAAAGAACAACATCACCATCCACCTTTTCGTCCATGGAGCCGTTGGACTGGTGGTATCCACTGCCGCATGCACCGCCGTTCGTGCTGCATTGATCGTGGTGGATGCCGTAGCTCCAGCTCCACGCACCACCGATGTGGCCAGCTGCGAGGCCGAAGCCAACTGACTGCGATTCGGCCTTGGCAAGGCCATGGCCATGGCTGCCATGGAGAAGTGGACTGGAGAATTTGCTGGATGGGAGCCTTGTGGGGAGATGCAGCAACATGGAACAATCACTTCCAGTTCTTTGAATTTCTTTGAGAATGGAACTGGGGGTCTTGTGGATCTTGTGGTACAAGGTCAAGTAGCAATATTCTTCAAACTTCACGGCTTTTGCTATGTTTGCGGCCTGCACTTGTGTGGAAACGCGCTCATTGATGCGTCATTCTAGTCTCTTCCAGCTATAAGCGGTCATATATAAAGATAGTCTCTGTTGTAGTAATAGGGGATCAATCTCCCAACTTATGGAAGTGAACTCACCATAGCTATGCCCATTTTTATCACCGGCCTGCACCCCCAAGGATTGAGACGAGCGACGAGAGTCAGTGACTATCATCCGCCCCGAGCAGATATCCGAACTGCTATATGGGATTGATCGAAAATGATGTAGTCACATCAAACAATTGCAATCTTCATGGTGAACATAAGTTCTATGTTGAATCTGTTGAACATTAGTGAACCATATTAACATATATATATAATATATTAACCGACAAAATTGGAGTTATTTATCCTCCAAATTTTGAGTCAACCCAGCAAATTCCAAGTCCAGTTGCTGCTGGAGCGGGGCAGGCAGTGGTGGATCCTCGTCCGTTGATACAGCTTCATCCTGCAGTGACTGTCGATGAATCCATCCTTTTAGATCGAGGCTGAGCACATGCTAAGTCAGAGAAACAATAATACAAGAAAACACAACAACAGTAGCAATGATAATGATTATATGATACACAATAACAATAATGATAATCATACTAGTGATAAAGATCATCATAATACTAAGAAATGATAATAACAATACTGATTAATAGTGATCATCATCATCATCATCATCATCATCATCATCATCATCATCATCATCATCATCATCATCCTCGTCATCGTCATCGTATCGTCATCGTCATCGTCGTCATCGTCGTCATCGTCGTCATCGTCGTCATCGTCATCGTCGTCATCGTCGTCATCGTCGTCATCGTCGTCATCGTCATCATCGTCATCATCATCATCATCATCATCATCATCATCATCATCGGCGGCGGCGGCGGCGGCGGCGGTGGCGGCACCAGCACCATCCTTTGAAGTTGTCCCTTTCTTTTCTTGTGTATTGTTTCTTGAGCATCTGTCCAAAAGGCAAGACCAAGCAATGTCTCGTGTCTGGCTCTGAATGAGGCACAACATATTAGAATTGGTGCTCCACAACGAACAGCTTCTTGTACATCGTGCTGTCACAAAGAGCTTGCAGAACTTCAAGGTATGACCGCATGACCAATATTAATCAGATTTGTATGTATGCAATCATATTTGCATTGCATGTAGTAGTATGGACTGTATGACTTCTATGCCTCAACTCGAGAATGAGTCATCCACTGAAATCGTTGCTTCGTGGTGCATGCTGAATCAATGTCGTTGGTCTTGGTTGGGGACCCTCCAGTGATCCTGCAATGAGGGCCCCGTACTATTGATGTCATTTTGGATCCCTGCTCAATGAGTCTATACTAACTATAATATTATATGATATACTTTTCAAACATATTGTCACCCCCATTCCAATTCCATGCAACAAATGGTTCCTCAGCATGTATCAACATGTTGTCGCCACCCCAATTCATCCCAATTCAATGGCTTGGTTTAAGGAAACAATTGCAGGGTTTTCTGGTTTTCCCATGGTTTTCCCCATGAATTATGGGGGGGGGGGTGCTATGGTTTCCTGCAGATTTTCCCCTCAATCAATTCTCAGACCCGTTGTTGCCTTGCTTCTCTTGATCCTGGCTAGTGGGACCCTGTGGGTGGGGAACTCAACCAAAGATCAGCTGGGTTTGTCTGACAATTCTAGGGAAAATCATAAAAAAAGATATCAGTCAGCGATTGTGAAACTATAGGAAAAACATGGAACAACTCATAAAGCATCTAAGTATTCTAAATCTAGTGGTTGATGATATGCTGAATCCATCAGAAAAACATTTCATTTTATGTTCTTTCAACAGGGACACCTGACAAACGATTGCATTTGGGGGTACCCCTATTTGCAGACAACCTGATATGAGTAGTGTTCAAAAACGCTGTCATTCCGTTGATATAGAGGCTGCCATAATGAATCATGGGCATTATATTATTGGATACTATTGGATCGTGGGCTATATCCCCGTTCAATCATCAACCACAGCGGGTTTTGAGCGCTGCTTATAAATGCGCGTGGACCAAAAAAATACAACGCCCAAAAATGGATGGTTATGATGGGAAAGATACTCAACATGCGCAAATTCCGTGAGTGCATTGGTACAGTACTCATTGGCCATACCCCAAACACACATTGAATCAGAGACTGCATTTGCTTAAGAGTGCCTGCAAAGAAAAGAACATATTGCCAGTAGATTCGCCAACCAGTGGATTAAGCAAAGCAAAGACAATATAATATAATCTTCAAGTGGTAGTTTTTTTTTCTGAAGACCACCAAAGTTGATGCTTAATCATGTTCCACCGATACCTCCACGTACATATTTCCAGATATCCCCACATATTTCTGGATATTTCACCATTTTCCATACAATAGTTTGTTTCAAAATTTCCCATGGAAAAATGTGCTTGGTGTATACCGCCATTTCCAAATACCCAGATCACATAGGATATCTCCATATCTCTCCAATTCTCTCCAAGATATCCCCATTGAAATCCCGATGTTTGCTTCAATCACCACTGAATTCTGCCGAGAGTACAGCGGCTGCAGCGCATCCACCCACTTCTCTCTGGACTCCGGAGGTATCTGCAGGTCCAGTGGGTGACCTATGGCGGGGCCCGGGCAGGTGGAACCCCGGCAGGGTCAACCCAGAACCATGAACCACCAGCCCGTTATCTTACCAGAACTTACGGTGGTGCAATCGGTAAACCATCCTAAGTTTGAGATTTTGATAGATTTTGTGATTGGGTTTAGCACTCAGTACTTTTGGCTGGAACATAGATATGCCATGCTTCAAGTGTCTGCTAGCTACATCCAATCCCGGCACTCGCAGTGTCAGCGGATGCCAAATGCGGTTGGTGCATAGTGCTCAGTCTGCTGATGTCTTCTAGAGAGTTCACAAGCTCGTGCCTCCAATCAACCGCAATGTGATTCCATCTTCCTGCTCCTCAGCACGATGCAAACTGATAGCATCTCAGAGCCCAAGAATCCAACAAATCATTCAACCTGTTGTTGCTTCCCCTCCCCTTCCGCTGTGTCTCCTGGTCAAATCCCTTCATGTCCCGGCCTTGAAGGCTTCAATCTGACTCAAATCGATCCGTCTCGAACGTGGTGAAGTCTCTGAAAAGTACTCCAAATGATCCTGATAGACGTGATTTTGTGATCAAGCGATTGGGACACTGGAACCACAAAATAAATATGACATGTAACATGAAATGACATAGAACAATCTGCAGACATCAATTGACACATTTGGCTCCTTGTGAAGGGTAAGCACTTTCGGCTGGATGTCCCCCTCGGCCAGGCCGAGTGTCCTGGTCGCGTCAAAACCGAGTCAAATCCACCCAAATTCCAACAAAATCCGACCGAAATGTGTTGTTCCAAACACAGATCCATATTCTATCTCCTCAGCTTGGTTTTTGCACCCGTGGTGATTCATGCAAAACACATGATCATCTTTTTGGAATGGGGAACAAATACCGGACCATCTGTATGAGGGGATAAAAAGTGGGCTATTCGCAAATAATGCTTGGTGTGAACAGCTAGCAAACAAGGTTTGGCTGACCCAAAACTACCTTTAAAACTCACTATTATCGTCATGTTGTATGCACCTATCATCCCAGAGATGGTTGGAAACCATCACCATCCATCAGCCGAGTCTACCAGCTGAGGACCGCACTCTTGTTGAATGATTTCCTCACCGGCTTTGCGAAGTCTAGGAGTTGACGTGCCAGGGGTGCAAATCCTAAAAGAACTGGAAGATACTGGAAGCAAATCCATGTCCAATCCTGGGGGATACTTCGCCATTGGAGTTTTCTCCAATAAAAACTACATCAGTTTGATAGGTAATGGAGGGTGGACTCGACCATTGTCCATCGGTGAGACTGGTCAGTCCTCCGCATCAGCTTTTGACAAGTCCTGCACGGTTTGCCAAGTTTGCCAAGTTTGAAAAGTTTGCCAAGTTTGCCAAACAGTGGCTTCAATGGTGCACTTTGACCGTAATGTGGTTCCAACCAAAAAGCGGGTTCCTATGGTTTCGGGTTTCAATTCTTGCAAATCATAAAATTAATCCAATTGTTTCCAGCAATTTTGTGCAAATCATCCAAGGCCAAGGCATTCTCGGAAACATTAGCCAAATTCATCCAAAATCTATGGACCTTGACCCTCCAAAAAGTGCCAAGAAGTAACCCCCCAAAAAACTATGTAAACATCCCAAGTCACAATGGGTTTACTCCATTATTTCTAGGTACGAGTACTTGGAAGGTCTAGGGTTGGCCCCTACAACTGCGTCGTTCAACGCGCCTGTGCGCGCTGAATCAACTCCTGATGTTTTGTTGATTGTTCCTGGCAGTAGCTGAGTCAGGTCTCGTGAAAAATCAGAGCGATAGAGGTCTAAAGTGGGCCGTGTACATAACGGAAAATGGATTGTAACTGGCAGTTTAATGGGAAACACATGATGATCCATCAATTGAATGGCAGTTTTTATCGGCCGGGAGAATAATCCTTTCCCCCTAATACTAAAACCCCCCCTAATAATAAACACCTCAGGTAGTTTTTAGTATTAGGGGGGTATTTATTATTAGGGGGGACCCTNGAATAATCCTTTCCCCCTAATACTAAAACCCCCCCTAATAATAAACACCTCAGGTAGTTTTTAGTATTAGGGGGGTATTTATTATTAGGGGGGACCCTAGTAGTAAACTTCGGACCTTAATATTAAAAACTATTTTTCTCGATTTCAAAATCAATTAAATCTCAATTTAAAACGCAATTAATAAGTTGCAAAAAATTGGATTTCGAAGCGGATCCCTAATAGTAAGCGNTTTCAAAATCAATTAAATCTCAATTTAAAACGCAATTAATAAGTTGCAAAAAATTGGATTTCGAAGCGGATCCCTAATAGTAAGCGCCAGACCTTAATATTAAAAACTATTTTTCTCAATTTCAAAATCAATTAAGTCTCAATTTAAAACGCAATTAATACGTTGCAAAAAATTGGATTTCGAAGCGGATCCCGAATAGTAAGCGCCAGACCTTAATATTAAAAACTATTTTTCCCGATTTCAAAATCAATTTAAAACGCAATTAAAACGCAATTAATACGTTGCAAAAAATTGGATTTCGAAGCGGATCCCTAATAGTAAGCGCCAGACCTTAATATTAAAAACTATTTTTCCCGATTTCAAAATCAATTTAAAACGCAATTTAAAACTACTTGGATTCAGGGGACCCTAATAATAAACACCCCGGGGTTAACTAGTTGTTATTATTAGGGGGTGAAACCCACAAATGGTAGGTTTATTTTTAAATTGTTTTTTAAAGGGGATCAATTAAAAGTCAAATTGGCCAACCACAAATTTTCCAAAATTGGAGATGGACCCTTATTTTTAGTATTTGGGGGAGATTTAGTAATAGGGGGAAGGGATTATGAATGATGATCAATAAATATTAGCTGACAGTTTGATGGGAAAAGCATGATGAGCAATCCACAATGTTCAATCAATTGTGATAGCGCCGCATGTTGTCTTGTAAAAAGGTCTTCAGAGGGTCCAGGCGCTCAGTTCTGACGACAACTACAATTTGCTTCATGTTGGTATCTCATTGAATTGGAGTAACAGAAGAAGAGAAGAATATCCATTAATTATGATTCTATATGCTCACACAGGCATTTCCTCAAACAGTCTGATCAACCTCGCAATCCCAAGCAGGTACTGATCCATCTGGCCTAGTCCACCTCTTACCTCTTGAACTGGGGATCAAAGCCAGCAGGTCAATCTGAGAACTCCATTTTTCTCCCATCACCCCGGAGGGGTTTTTCACGATGAACCTGCCTTTTCGAAGTCTCCCCGCGCTTCATCGATCTTGCCCCGCTCCTCCAAGATCAATGGAGGGATGATGGGTCGGGGGATCATGCATCACATCTGAACTTATATTCTTCGCATTCAAACAGCTATGGCACATCCTGTGCTTATATGCTTTTTAAATACGTTCATATACTTTCATACATAATTCGGATTTGATTAGTGGTTCACATGCTGCAATTACTCAAATTATATCAAATTTAAGAAAGCACATCATTCAACTTTTGACCCGTGGGCGCCCGGCTGGCACAGTTGATCCAGTCGATTTGCTCCCCACCTCAAAGAGGTTTTCGTAGTCAGAGAAACTGACCTTCGGAGTAATAGGCATAGTCTGAAAAGGGGAAGCATCTCCGTTGTGGGGATGGGTCAACATCGGTGAAAATTCATGGCTTAAGCAACAAAAATAGCGAAACTATGGGAAGATACAAAAATCTAAGCCTAAGTGCACCCCACATATGTGCCAGACATTCGGATTCAAGATGACATGTAAGAGCCTCAGGAGATACTCCCCAAAATAGGAGGGTTTGCTACTTGATAATTCATAAATTAAATTCACCAAAACTTTGCATAGGGGATTGGGTATGTTTGGACCTGCATCCGTCCTACGAAAACAGCATCCGTCTCACGTTTCAGGATCCACATTTTCAGTCACAAGACATGTAAGCCTCAATGTCCTGGTGGTTGGCGTACAATTGCTCCTTCAAGATGTCCATGTCGCTTTTGATTTCATCCACCTTAGCGACGCAAAGGTCGGCTACCCTGCAGGGCCCCGCAGGGCCGGCCGTGCAAGAAATTGGGCCCCTGAGGTTCCTGCGGCAGTTTGAAGTGTCCTTTGCTGCGTATCCAAAAGCCTGACCAGCAAACTCAGCACTGATATGTTCACATAATATGTTCAACTATGAAAAATCACCAAAAAGCCACGTTTAGTGCAAGTTCTTTTCATCTTATAGACACGCAACTCGTTGAATAGCTCTTGCCAACACGTTGCACATCGTTGCACAAACAAAATCATTGGGCAAGAAATGCCACGGATGAACACTGTCACCAAAATGATCTCATTTCGGCGAATACAACGGCTTCAAGCCATGATGGTTTTGAATCAACTTCCAGGAATTTGTAGACAATCCAGTCCGTCAAACGAAATCGAACCACAAAAGCATGGGCCCGAATCAAAACACCTGAAAGTCTGAATATACGCTTGATCAGAATCTGCAGGCATGCTCCAAACGGTTTAAGTTCTAACTCCATCTAACTCCCAAATGTCACAGATATGTCACAGATTGGCCTGCTCCATCGTTCTCGTTGCTCCTGATGCAGCCCCCGGTGCTCTTCCAAAAATTCTCGCTCCAGGGATTTTTCAGCTTCCCTCCTTTCAAGCTCCTGGGCTCCGCTTTACATACGCTGCCATAGCCGCTGTCAAGGGCAATTGAGCAGTGCCCCAAAATTTTGCTCATGGGTAACAGGTATTCAATCACAACAATATAGATGATGATAGTAAAACAATGTTACAATGTTAAACATACTCAAACCAGGTGGCAATTGACCATGTTAACCTTCAAACAATTGCAGTTTCAGGGATTGCTCACTTGCAACAACCAAAATCCACCGGAAACCTGTCCCCACGTCGTGAAGCTGATGTGGGTTATGGAGTTGTAAGTTAAATATACCACACTGGTACCATTTCCAAGTGCCATGAACAAATATAAATATGACTAAAGATGCATACAAAGTGCCCTCCCCCATTAACTAGTTCGTTACTTCTACCATACACCCAACAGTTGTTGGAATTGTAATTATTCGAGTTGCAGACCCACCAACTTAGCTATCATAAAGAAACTATGTATATAAAAAATATATATATATATCCCATTCCATCATCATTGTTTCTTGGTTAAATCATCATTTTCCCAGGGTTTTTCCCCGGCTTTGCTGTGAAACCACTTTTTTTTTTCGACGTTCCTTTTTCCGGGGTCTTTTTCTTGCGCCGAGGCGCCAGGTGTTGCAACTCCTCCTGCGCATGCTTTCTGCATCGTTCCTCATTGGGGATGTGTCGCTTTTGATGATGGGATGGTTGAGATCATCTGGGTCAAAATTTGAGACCCAGAAAAATCACAGATTTCAGTCTGTCGGCCTCGTATTGACATGTATTGACCATATTCTTGGGTACCCCAATTTTGACCCATATCCACATGTTTCTGATGATGATGATGATGATGAGGAGGAGGAGGAGGAGGAGGAGGAGGATGACGATGACGATGACGATGACGATGACGATCCTATCAGAATGGCCTTAAAACGAGGACTCCACTTTGGATCAAACCCATGTTTCAGTACACTCCTGATGGAATCTACACTAGCAATTTAGCAAGGTTCGTATATCATTCAACGACTTGACATAGCATCGAATGGGGCATGGAAGCTGATCCTAGTGATGAAGTTGGGAAGCGACTAAAAAGAATTGGAACAGCTTGCTTAGCTGAGTATTGCTTTGAATCATTTTCAATCGCAAACATCATCTAGATCTACTCAACAATAGATCAACACGATAGCCACAAGGACAATTCCGCAACGAGCAAAAGTCCAATATGATGAATCACCACCAAACCACTAAACCCTCAGTGATTCCCGCCTGTTCTCTCCAAATTGTCCGCTTCTTCGCGTCTTTTGGCGCATGCTTTTTCCAGCGAGTCTCCTGGGATCCATGGTTGACATTATTCCCACTATCATGGCTGTTCTGCCATGGGAGCACTTAGGAGATTGTTCTTTCCGGATAAAGAAACATGCGAAACATCTTGATACAAAAACTATTTGTCTGTAGAACGTCCAAGTTGCCACAAGAGACGTCACGTCTGTGTTAGTTAAGATATTTATCTGCAAAATTCAAGTAGGTATCCAAAAACAACCTCCACATTTCTGAAACTCAACTCTGTACCCATGTCTGCATACCTGTTTGGATGTATCAAGTCTTGTCCGTGGAGAACGCCATTGTATAATAATATTGTATAGATGCAATCATAGGTACAGAAAGTGGGGCGGAAAAGCTGCACAAACGTCACTTCAAATGAGAGGCAAACAGTCTTCAAATATATAACACAACTTGGATATATAAGACTTTCCTAATATATACAAATATATATTTATATAAAGTACAGTATTATTTCATATAATTCCACCATGAGACTTGTTCAGACTCTGACCGACTTTTGCCAAGTCTTGCTGAAGCTCCATACTTATGACTGGGCCAGTGTTGCTCATCAGAACATCCATAAATCAAACGCACTAAAAACAATGTACAAAAGCACTGTTTGCTGGACTTAGACTCAAAAGGCTTGAAGGCATCCAAATTTACTTACCCTCTGGGAATAAAACGTGGCAATGGAAAATCCCCCATGATTCTCCCATAAAAAACCATCATGCATCGGGGATTTTCAAGTGCCACGTTTGTTTACCAGAGCGGTTCTAGCTGGTTGCACATCCCATGATCAATGCAGCAGATTTAAAGTAAAACTGACTGCACAACATACGTGACTTTAGAGATCTTCAGAGCACTACAAGTAGCAGGGAAAACAATCACCAAATTGTCAGACATTCTGTTCCCAGTCCAGTTAACAAACATATACAAGAATGACGTACTCAACTTAGAACTGCTTGCATGATTCACTAGCCAAGCTTTCTGTCTCCCCAGTCTGCAGGTGTCCTGCAGGTAGATCTTCTCAGGTTTGGTTTGGAACACCTGCCAACAAGTCGTAAAGTGCCACATGGCAGGCTCACACTGGACGTGATTTTTCTTGACAAATATAGAGTACTGAAATGATCATGAATGATCATGAATGCATCATGAATGCATCATATGTGGCATATAGATGCATAGAGTATATGAATGCTTCAGCAGCCAAAACTGGACGCATCATTTTGCTGCATCTCCACTGCACTCACGGTGCGCCAGAGCTACTGGATGCTGAGAAATTCTTCCATTGCCATGGCTCAACAAATGGCTCAGCCCATGGGTTCAGTGCCAAATTTTGCAGGGGAATCTGTGGTCCTGGTGCGGTGGACGCTTGAGAAATTGCATCTGAACCTGGAATCGGCCAGCCCAACATGTGCTGAATCCACGCCGGGCCCTCGGCTGGATAGGCGGCTCCAAATGCGATTTCCGGGTGCCGAAATTGGGCACGGACGGCCCGGATATCCCGGATGACCTGCTCCCCAAAGGCGTCATCTGCCGCCATCTCCTGAAATGTCGCTTCGTCCGCCTCGGACATTGGAACCTGCATGCTTCTCTTCTGCCTGGGTGTGGAAAAAGATCTACTGCTAATCAAACATGGCAACAAATGGCGAACTGAAAATGGAACATCTCTCATTTATACATGGATTTTCCATGATTTTCCCATTAAAACCATTTGAAACCTCCGTTTATCGGAGATTTCCATGGACTTCCCATGTCCATGTTTGATTGCCGAAGGCAATCTAGAACATTTTGAAACCATCTAAAACCAAAATGAGACCCGCAAACGTGGTTGGTGGTTTGGTGTTGGTGGTAGCAGCTGTGGTGCAGTGACGGGTGTGGCTTCGTCGTTGCGCACAGGGGGAAGGGCGGAGGGCCTCATTGGCATCTCATTGGCTTGATGTTTGTTCTTTGGTGTTTGTCTTCTTTGCTGACCGTGTCTTTGCTTGCTACATCTTGTTGGATGGAGGTTTCCTAAAATGGGGGTACCCCCAAATCATCCATTTTAAATCATTTTAACTCATTTTAACAAGATGTTGGATTCTAAGTCTAAACCATCCAGCTATTGGGGTACCCCCATATATGGAAAGCCCAACATTGGTTGCTCCATTCCTTCGGCAGTTTGTCCATTCTTCTGTCCCGGCCTGGCCCGCTTCGTCCGCTCACAGGCGTTGACCACTCGGCTGAGCAAGGTCCGCATCTCACCGGAAAAGTCTTCATTTCCCACACAAAACCGCAACTTCCTGGCCAACTTTGACCAAGAATCTCCCGCGATCAGCTCCTGCATCAGCCTTTGTTCAATCTTCGAAAAGGTCTGCTTCAACTCATTCTGGACCTCTACATCGTATCTTTGGAAGATCATTGGATCAGGCTTACTGTGAAGCCACATCTTTGATCCGAAGTTGCGCCACATCAACAGCTCACGCAGGGCGTTCTTCGCATGCATCGCATTCTTCAAATCCTCATCACCTTTGAGATCCTTAAGGATTCTCAGGACACTCCCAAGAAATTTCAAATACGTTACGATTCCCATAGATTACCTGATACCCTCTGGTAAACTAACTATAGCTATTGAACATATGGCCATTTATATCCATTTATAGTTGATTTACCCAGCAAAAATGGTGGTTTTCAATAGTTATGGTAGTTTACCAGAGGGTACCTGACTTTACCTCTAAATTCCCCAAATGATGCAATTTGAAAAAGAAATCACCGTCCGTCCAACCATGCTATTCCTGCGCCGGGGCTCAGCTGTCTGCCTAGTTAGAAGTTCCAGGGCACGTGTCGCCAGGTGAACCGACTCCTTGGAGCTGCTGTGACTGTCCTCCAGCAACTTTCGTGTGGAGCCCAAACTTTCACCCAGTAGCCTTTCGACATCTGCCAATGCATCCTCCAAGTTCGCAGCTGGATTGGGTGGAACCTCCACCAGAGGCGACTTGGCCCACTGCTGAGTTTTTTCAGACTTTTCTCCGGTCTTCCATTCTGCCTTGTCCAACCGGCTCCACTCTCCTTCTCTCCACTCACCCTTCTCTTTGGACCACTCAGACCACTCAGATCGCTCGGACTGGCCTTTCCACTCACCTTTGTTCCTGGACTGGGCCCATTCTCGAGCTTTCCCCCTTGAGTTCCTCCATGTCTCGGAGTTCCAAGCGGAAGAGTCCTTGGCTCCCTTCTCCCGCCACTCGTTTTCCGAGCTCTCTTGCCACCAACGTGATGATCGCTTGCTATACCAGGACATTTTGATCAGCCTAGATCAGCCTAGATCAGCCTAGATCAGCCGACAAGAGGTGGCTTAAGCAGGGATTGTTTGGGTGAGTTCAAGGTGGATTAGAGGCCTGGCCATGGTCAACTTGGCCCACTTGGCTTTGATGATGTGATAAATATTGGGCAGCTGTCAGAAGAGGGTATACACACATCTTGATGCATACTGTAGCCGTTGGATGCCGTTGGTGCCATTGTTTGGTGCTTGAGCCTTGAAGCTACAAAGCAATACAACTCGAAACTTGTGCAATCCGAATCGACTGAAATGAAAAGTCCTCTGCTTCCAACAGTTCTACATGATGCATCATGATGCAGCATCCAATATCCAAACCAATCTGACCAACACAAGATTTGGCACAGACCCCTCACATGTCGCAATGTCCTCTCATGTTGCACCTAATTTGAAAACAATTAAATCACATGGTCATTTTGCAGTTGCCTCTTCAGACATCTCAGCATCATCGAGAGCGTTGCAAGGATCTTGCTCCTTTCGGGTCTCAACAATTGCAAAATATGGCTACAAAATATCTGGTAAATGGATGGTCATGCCCCCAAAATACTAGTAAAATAGTTATTGACACGTCTTGACCCATCCCTATACTCAACATTGACAGACATGCAGAACATGAAGAGAGTCAAGAAAGACAAACTGGGTTACAATCGAAGGGATAAGGGGCTCAAAGTGAAGTGAAACCACGAAGAGCTATGGCAGTTCTGGCATTCAACAGCGCTAAGACTTGGACAGTTTCGGTGATGAAGGTTGCCCTCTCTGGGTTTGTTTTCGGCAATGGGAGTATAATTACCCCATTCTTGTGGCAACTCTAATGGGGAAAATGATGACAAACATCCCAACGCATTCTACATTGAGTTGCACAGAGAACATATAGGCGGAAAGCTCCGTGCAGGCGTCGCACCTCTAGATTCTCATCATCAGACTGGTGCAGGACCTCTAGACTCCAAAGAAGGCCGGTTTGGCGCAAGGGCCCACGTGTCAGATCCTTCGTGCAGTGAGTATGAATCAAAATTAGGGCAGCAAAAAACATGATGGGATATGGTTTCATAAAGACCAGAGTCTATAGCTCAAACAGGTTCAAACTATAGGACTTCAACTTTGATCCCTATAATCCCAACATTCTTTATGTTCCGGAATTCTCATCATCAGGAGTTCAGGAACAAGTCTAAACCTTGACCAACCACACACAAATCAAGGGATGGTTCAGGAACAACAACTAAGGGACACCTTTCGAATTCATGAATATATAATATGATTATACTCAACCACCCTTTCGTTTTGGTGGTATTTCATATGTTTTGAGTTTCGAGTAAGGAATTAAACATGCTGCTTCGTTGCTGACTGGACCGCCATTTTTCCCTCCCGGCCTCAGTTGTCTGGTTGAGTTGGAAGAGCTCTGCTAGACGCAGCAAGCTTCGCCGCTGTCCTGAACCACAGGGTGGGCCTTGAGTCTTGCCAAGACATGCAGAAATAAAACTCTTTTGTACGCAGCTCCATCTTTGTGTATATGAGATGGGCCCACGATAGCTAAATCGGATTGTAACTCCAATAACTGTTGGGTTTTCAGTGGATCTAACTATACATAGTATAATTACATGGGTTTTATAAACCAACCATAACGTGGGGGCCCACCTTGTATCAGCGTTGTATGCCCCATTGCCAGAGAAACCCTAGAGTTGGTTCTATGTCCCCTTACATCCCCGTATATCCTTTCTATATACTGATGCAAGGTGAATGGGCAATTAATATCCAATGGAACAAATCTGGACGTTAGCAGCTGCCGCAAAAAGGTCAAAAACAACCCTTCTATCATCATACACAGACTTATGTGCAGTCATACACATACATATCATATGTATGTATATATATATATACACATTTATGTATATACATTTTATAGCTATATCATAATATATCTTATAATTATATAAAACTAAAGCTATCTAGGTAAAGCTGTGTACAAGTCTAGACATATACAATCATAATATATAATAGATATATGATATATACGTATATAAGTATATGTAAACGTACGTGAACGGTCTTTGAAGATCTTTGAAGATCATCTGACCACAACACCGGCGTGGTGCCGCCTGTTGGGAGGCTGTACTCCACCCAGCAAGTGCCAGACACCAAGCAGATCTGTGCCTTGGGATGTTCAAAAACTGGGAGAATATCATGGGATAATATACAGCAATCAAACAAGTAAGAAATCATGTTTCTATCTTTTTGGGGGTTACTATAGTGGGATAATGTCCTATGGGATGTGTTATTGGAGATTTTACAAGATATTCTACATGATTTGTGGGGTTTGAGCCGAAAGAATGGGGTCACTGGGTTTTCAACATGTTTCAGCATATTTCAATCAATTTTTTTATGCAAACAATATGATGGAAATTACTGTAATTGGGGATATAGTGGGATGGGTGTATATGAGATATTTGATCACCACCCCTTATCAGGGGGGGGGTCCCCCCAGCCATATTGCCCACATGGTTCAGCATGTTTCGGGAAGAATCTTCACTTTGGTTCTTCTCACTTTACAAAGGGGCAAGATGCTATGCCGGGCCAGGTGCCCCCCTCCCTTTGCATCTCTTTGGATTTTAATTTTTGACGGTTCTCCATACCTGTCGTAGTGGCCCCACAATCAGAAAAGGATGGTGAAAGAAACGGTGAGATGGATAACCCTCGAAATTCTTTGAATGCTATATGTGATCTGATTCT
>BGPT01003210.1:17862-44230 GCA_003297045.1 Symbiodinium sp. clade C Y103 | reverse complement strand
GCGAGCTCCAGATCGCAGTGGGCACTGCCGGACCTCAACCGCGAGCCCCAGATCCCAGTGGGCAACGCCGGACCTCAACTGCGAGCTCCAGATCTAAGTGGGCAACGCCGGACGTCAACCGCGAGCTCCAGATCCCAGTGGGCACTGCCGGACCTCAAGGCCAGATAGAATGTCAGATAGAATGCCAGATAGAATGCCAGATAGACTGTCAGATAGAATGCCAGATAGAATGTCAGATAGAATGTCAGATAGAATGCCAGATAGAATGCCAGAAAGAATGCCAGATAGAATGCCAGAAAGAATGCCAGNAGATAGAATGCCAGAAAGAATGTCAGAATACATGCCAGAAAGAATGCCAGATAGAATGCCAGAAAGAATGCCAGACAAGATGCCAGAAAGAATGCCAGAAAGAATGCCAGATAGAATGCCAGAAAGAATGCCAGAAAGAATGTCAGNAGAAAGAATGCCAGACAAGATGCCAGAAAGAATGCCAGAAAGAATGCCAGATAGAATGCCAGAAAGAATGCCAGAAAGAATGTCAGATAGAATGCCAGACAAGATGCCAGAAAGAATGCCAGAAAGAAATGCCAGATAGAATGCCAGAAAGAATGGCAGATAGAATGCCAGAAAGAATGCCAGACAAGATGCCAGATAGAATGTCAGAAAGAATGTTAGAAGATATNATATGTCAGATAGAATGTCAGAGCATATGTGAGAGAAAATGTCAGATAGAATGCCAAGAGGAAGAGGAGGAGAGGACAACTCTGATGAAATCTAGAGACCGAAGGTCTCTAGATTTCATCAGANTGCCAAGAGGAAGAGGAGGAGAGGACAACTCTGATGAAATCTAGAGACCGAAGGTCTCTAGATTTCATCAGAGTTGTCCTCTCCTCCTCTTCCGTGCCATAAAGTTTTGCCAGAAAAAGAATATCAAAATTTGTATCACACTATATTCCAAAGAAAGTATCGTGGTGGGGATCACTCGAAGCAAAGTAATTTTTTGATGTATGTTCCTGCTTGATCCTACTTGGAGACATGCCTATAAGCCTATACCCGCCCTGGAACATCAGAGTCTGTCGAGGCTGTCCGCAGCACTTCTCTTGATGACTTGACCTTCAAGGAGGAGCTGGCTCGGACTCCGAATCTCAGACACTGACATACATGAGCAACGGTCAAGCCGGTAAGGGCTATTAACCATCGACCATCAATGAGAGATGGACATCCATAATGATTCCATAAGTAATGGGGGCGCTATGATAAGCATTCATGATAGTGCAACTAGGTCCACGGCTCACAGCCGCCCGTGAGAGAATCTACTCGTTCGGCGTCCAAGGCATTTTTTTTCCATCGCAATTCCATTGCGCCGAATGAGTTCTGCTTTTGCAGGTTTTCGAAGCACCCCTCACAAGGGGAGTAGCGGTTTCACATCTTTCTTCCATTGGAGCAAGCTTTCACTGTATGGTTTTCCAATCCCCCTAAACTAACTATTTCGTTTTTCGCAGAAAGATGCTGAACCGTGATGTTTCTTCAAAAGTTTGAGAAGTGTGATGGTCTTCTAGCGTAGAAGGACGCGTGTGTGAAGGTGCAAGAGAAGATCTTCTAGCGTAGAAAGCCGTGTGTGTTGGTGCAAGAGAAGATCTTCTAGCGTAGAAGGACATGTGTGATGGTGCAAGGGAAGATCTTCTAGCGTAGCAGGACGTGTGTGCGATGGTGCATTGCGTAGCAGGACGTGTGCGTGATGGTGCAGCAAGACATGTGTGTGTGTGTGATGGTGCAAGAGAAGATCTTCTAGCGTAGAAGGACGTGTGTGATGGTGCAAGGGAAGATCTTCTAGCGTAGCAGGACGTGTGTGCGATGGTGCATAGCGTAGCAGGACGTGTGTGCGATGGTGCATAGCGTAGCAGGACGTGCATGTTATGAACGTTATTGCCCCACCCCACCCCCCCAACTCCCCGATCTCCACAAAACACCACGGGCGGCTACAAGCCGTGGTCCAACTACTCCTATTGTACTGTTGTTGACCTGTTGTTGTAATCTTGCTGTACTGTTGTTGTGCTGTTGTGGTGCTCGTGTTGTACTCGTGTTGTGATGTTGCTGTACTTTTGTTCCACTGTAGCTCTACTTTTGTAGAGTTGTGGTGCGGATGTGCTGTTGTTGTATCGCTGTTGTTTTGCTTATAATTAGTGTTTTTTTACTGCTGTTGTACTGTCCTACTACTGTTGCATTGTTGTTATGCTGTTGCTGTTTGTTGTTGTGCTGTTGTTGTGCTGGTGTTGAACTGTTGTTGTGCTGTTGGTGTGGTGCTGTACTGTTGTTGTACTGTTGGTGTGCTCTGGTGCTGTTGTAGTGTTGTATTGTTCTACTGTTCTACTGTTGTACCACTGTACCGTTTTACTGTTGCAGTGTTGTACTGTCTTACTGTTGTACTGTTTGACTGTTTTGCTGTTCTATTATTGTGGTTGTTGTTGTTCTTGTTGTTGCTTGTTGTTGCTTGTTGTTGCTTGTTGTTGCTTGTTGTTGCTTGTTGCTGCTTGTTGCTGCTTGTTGATGCTTGCTTGCTTGCTTGCTTGCTTGCTTGCTTGCTTGCTTGCTTGCTTGCTTGCTTGCTTGCTTGCTTGCTTGCTTGCTTGCTTGCTTGCTTGCNCGCCCGCCCGCCTGCCTGCCTGCTTTTGTTGCTTGCTTTTGTTGTTGTTGTTTGTTGTTGGTTGTTGTTTGTTGTTTGTTGTTGTTGGTTGTTGGTTGTTGGTTGTTGTTTGTTGGTTGTTGGTTGTTGTTTGTTGTTTGTTGTTTGTTGTTTGTTGTTTGTTGTTCGTTGTTCGTTGTTCGTTGTTCGTTGTTCGTTGTTCGTTGTTCGTTGTTCGTTGTTGGTTGTTTGTTGTTTGTTGTTTGTTGTTTGTTGTTTGTTGTTTGTTGTTTGTTGTTTGTTGTTTGTTGTTTGTTGTTTGTTGTTTGTTGTTTGTTGTTTGTTGTTTGTTGTTTGTTGTTTGTTGTTTGTGGTTTGTGGTTTGTTGTTTGTGGTTTGTGGTTTGTGGTTTGTGGTTTGTGGATTGTGGTTTGTGGTTTGTGGTTTGTGGTTTGTGGTTTGTGGTTTGTGGTTTGTGGTTGTTGTTCTTGTTCTTGTTCTTGTTCTTGTTCTTGTTCTTGTTCTTGTTCTTGTTGTTGTTGTTGTTGCTGCTTGTTGCTTATTGCTTGTTGCTTATTGCTTGTTGCTTGTTGCTTGTTGTTGCTTGTTGTTGCTGTTGTTGTTGTTGTTGTTGTTGTTGTTGTTGTTGCGTTGTCCTTGTTGTCGTTGTTGTCGTTGTTGTCGTTCTTGTGGTGGTTGTTTTCGTGGTTGTTGTTCTTGTGGTGGTTGTTCTCGTGGTTGTTGCTTGTTGTTGCTTGTCCTTGCTTGTTGTTGCTTGTCCTTGCTTGTTGTTGCTTGTTGTTGCTCGTCCTTGCTCGTCCTTGCTTGTTGTTGCTTGTCCTTGCTTGTTGTTGCTCGTCCTTGCTCGTCCTTGCTCGTCCTTGCTCGTCCTTGCTCGTCCTTGCTTGTCCTTGCTCGTCCTTGCTCGTCCTTGCGCGTCCTTGCGCGTCCTTGCTCGTCCTTGCTCGTCCTTGCTCGTCCTTGCTCGTCCTTGCTTGTTCTTGCTTGTTCTTGCTTGTTCTTGCTTGTTCTTGCTTGTTCTTGCTTGTTCTTGCTTGTCCTTGCTTGTCCTTGACTGTCCTTGACTGTCCTTGACTGTCCTTGACTGTCCTTGACTGTCCTTGACTGTCCTTGCTTGTCCTTGTTGTCCTTGTTGTCCTTGTTCTTGGTGGCTTTGTTCTTGTTGTTCTTGTTGTTCTTGTTGTTCGCTCTATCAGTTCCATTCCAAAAACTTGCCTCAAACGAGCGTAAAACAATGATTTTAACAGAAATGGAGCAGGGACTACAACAGTTGTACCATATTTATGTCCAAAAGTAAAACGACATAAAACGACGTTTTTTTTTCGGAAATCGAGCAGGCACCGCCACATGGTGCCACTTTGCTTTAAGATCTCTAAGCGCGTTCCCAAAAGCGGCCCGACTCTCAGATAAAATTCACAGATTGTGATAGAAAGCGAGTTGGCACCGCAACGGCGTGCCCATTTGCGAAATGCCTCTTCCCAAAAGCGGCGCGAACCAAAGCTAAAAACCATCTTTAAGAAAAACCTGGTAGGACCGTGAAAAAGACAGCATTTCGTGATATTTTTTCTCCCCCTGCCAGATGAGGGTCTCTAGATTTTCACAAAGGTGCAACTCCTCATCCTCTCCTCTTCCTCTCTTCTCTTCTTGTCCTATCTCTCACTTGCCTGCTAGCTTGTGTGTCGAGCGCCAGAAGCTCATCGCGAGCTCCCGATGCAGCTGGGCACGTATGGACCCGAGCCCTATTGCGATCTTCGGATGCAGTTGGGCACGCATGGACCCGAACACATGCCAGAAAGAATGTCAGATGTATATATAGGATGTCAGAATAGATGCCAGAAAGAATGCCATAATATATGCCAGATAGAATGCCAGATAGAATGTCAGAATATATTTGAATAAGTTTGAATATATATGTCAGAGAGAATGCCAGAAAGGATGCCAGATAGAATAGAATGTCCCGTTTTTGCAAGATAGAATGTTACTTGGTGGGGGTCATTCGAATAAAGTAATTCTACTTTCACCGCGCACACCTGTGTTATTTTTTCCTGACTGGCCTGTGCGGTTGATCTACTGCCTGCTATTACCTGCTAATGCCTGCCACTGCCTGTTTATGGTTTGTGCAACTGTTGGTAACTCGGAAATAAGTTATATAAGCTAAATAAACGTCCTTTGATAAAGAATCCTAGACGGGGACCCACAACCGTATAACTCACATAAGGAAGATTGACCATGGCTGGTCATGGCTCAGAAATTGAATATTGAAGCTCTGCTAGCATGATTGTACTTGAAACCATCAACCAGTTTTCACTGCACGCACCGGACGCCACACATTGTTACTATCATGCAGCTACTATATGTGGTACCGTATGACCTCCAGGCTGACTGTGGATTTGCGCAGGAGCAGCTATCCCAGGCATGGGGGGTTCTCGCTCACCACAGGTGTCAGAAATTGGTTTGGGATTTGCAGTTTTTTTCAGGTCCTAGGCAGAAGCACATCACATGTTGAAGATGAACAACATTTTGGATGGCTAATCGTTTAGCAGTTCTTCCAAGTAGTTACAGTACAGAGCTGAAGTTCGGATGCGGAGATGTTGGTTGAGCTACTTGTTTTGGCCTGTTGTGATTTGTTAATTGATGGTTGATGATGGTTGATGATGGTTGATGATGGTTGATGATGGTTGATGATGGTTGATGATGGTTGATGATGGTTGATGAGGTGAAATGATGATTTTAATCGATGGTGAGTGCAACATTGCATTACATCCCTATCACAGCTGCCAGGTCTGCCAAAGTGATTCATATCCAGCATATTACGTGGGGGTTTGTGGTATGACATGGTATGACTTACTGATGGTAATCAAAAATGATCCAAATCCACAAATTCGTGCATGGAAATGCCAGAAGCTGTATGTGGATTAGGTGATCCAGTATATTTGGTCCAAGGAGGAGCAGCATGTAGACAGTCATTTCTTGGTGACCAGATCTTGGCTTTCTGAGATGCCATATGGCTGCAGCCATATGAAGCTATTGGATGTTTTGACATGCTTTGACATGTTTTGACCAAGATGGCATTCATTGTGCTTCAGGGCACCTGCGAGTTTCCGAAGTCTCAGCAATTACGACAGTTGAGGACTTTTTCAGATGTGGAAGATGAAGACTTTATGGGAGCCCCTGGTTGGTTGGTTGGTTGCCATTGGGGATTTGACTACCTGTCTCTGAGACTTTTGAAAGCCATTTCATAACCCCTGATCAACCATCAGGTATATGGAGATGGCAATCAGATTTTGACATGGTTCGTACACTCTATGACCCCATGTCAGACGAGGCCATTTCAATCGCAAGAGCTGACAGTAGTTGAAGTTGTGCAGAGTTGCACTCGTGCATGTCTTTGGCAGGAAGCAATGGCATCAGTGGTCCTCATGGTGTTGTTTGGACCTAAGATCACTTCAACCAGTTTGGCAGATGAAATTGGTTTCTTCAAGTGATTCCCACCAAGTGACAGTCTGTCTGATACATATTTTGACATTCTGTCTGGTATCCTTTCTGGCATTCTGTCTGACATATCTTCTGATATATTCTATCTGGCATTCTTTCTGACATTCTATCTGGCATCCTTTCTACATATCTTCTGACATTCTGTCTGCCATTTCCTCTGGCATGTGTTTGAGTGCAGGCGTGCCCAGCTGCATGTGGAGCTCGCGATACGGTTCGGGTCCAGGCGTGCCCAGCTGCATCCGGAGCTCGCGATAGGGTTCGGCGACGAGCTGGCAAAGACGTAGACGAGGAGATGAGGAGGAAGGAGGAACAGAGTAAGATGAGTAAGTAGGAGTCAGTGAGTGAGTCAGTGCGAGCCTGAGTGAGTGAGTCGGAGAGAGGCAGGCACACCTTTGTGTTAGAATCCAGAGACCCTCACCTGGCAGGTGGGGAGACACAACAGAGAAGAGAGGGACAGAAGATCTGACCATTGGATGTTCTGACTTTTTTGAACCACTTGAACCACTTTTTTTTGGGACCTATGTAGTAGGTAAGGATCGGGTGGAAACTCAGAAGGATGGGAGAATCAAAGAAAGGGCACTGAGTTTGTCAGAATTTCATGTTTTTGGTTTACTGAACACTCAGTTGAACCCGATAGGGGTCTTGCCACGCACTAGTGTTCACTAGCACTCGATGGTTTTGTGTCGAGTTTTAGCATTCTTGGGGGGATGGGATAGGGAGGGTTGCGGGTGTGTGAGACTAGGTTCCGTCGTCGAGATCTTTGTGACACGTCCCTGTCAGCGATCTCTATACAAGATCTCTGTACAAAGTGTCTAAAAGAGGCAATGCGCTAGATTTCAAGATTTCTGTAGGAGATCAGGAGAGCTATGAATAAGATCTCTGGGTGAAGCATGGTGAAGCAATGTAGCACGCTCAAAGCAGAAAGACTTCATGTCAAGTCGTTGATTGATTTTGTTTGCATTTCCCATTTTCCCTGGATGGTAGGATATGCTTCAAACCCGAATCGTGTTCACAGGACACGTGACATGAGCCTATCAAATGAGTATTCAGTGGGTCTGAGCGTGGCAAGCTGTGCAACATCCAGAGGCATTGCTAAAGACCGTCACGCCTGGTTGCACATCCTGGTGAAGTACGTGCAGAGAAGCTCTGGAAGGTCGGCAGCAAACACTCAGAACAGATCAGAAGATAGGGGGTCGAATGCCACCATAGCAGAGCACCAGGATTGCGAACCTCATTTGCAGACTGTAGTCACTGTTGAAGACACTGAGTCGCTGTTTGAAAGAGACATTGTGAGACTTTTTTTTGTTCGCCGCCAGGCGCCAGGTGTTGACATTTGTGAACCAAACCCATGCGGGTCCTGCTCGATACTAAGGCCACTGGGCATCAAGCAATATCAAGCAGCTGTCAGTGGATGGGTTCAGGTTGACATCCAGATGCATGAAATGGTTGCTTCCGTTTGACTGAAAAACGATAGACATCTATATAATTTTATCAATAATATATTATAGTATTATACAAATTGTGTATATATATATATATATCATATTATATAATATATGTATATGAGTTAATACATGATTAGATTCAGCAATGCCATGCCACATTCGTCACATCTCGTTGAATCTTGATATCCGAGTATATCCAACCTCCTCATCCATTGAAGAGTTTTCTCCTTCGGAAAAGTTTCCTTTGCAATGACACGACTTGCAGTCAAGGTGCCTCCGGTCTCTCCATAGTCTGGGGATGGTGAGCATTAGGCCATCGATGTTGCGAATGGTGAGCATTAATACAAAGGAGAAAACATGGACTATGCAGGGTGCTGCCGCGCTGGATTTTCAAGTGGATCAAATTTGATTTCTGGTGTTTCTTTAGTTTGAGTATGGTCAGAAGGGAAAGAGGTCATGCAGTACCTACTGGGGGAAACATTGGCCAAATCGGGCACAAAAAAAGAAAAAAGGAAGAGTTGCGGACAAAGATTTGGCACCATCTGAATCCATTTGGCAACATTTTGTGACTGCTTTCACAATGTTTTACAGCCGTGTTGGCAAAGACCTGTTGGAGCCAATGCACCTGCATCAGTTGCGTCGTGCCCATGTTCGCAGCTGTATAGTCCTTCAAAGCCTTGACCCGAGTGCAACACAACGCCATGATGGAGGCATCTGGTTTTCTGAGACTTTGGAATTCTTGGGAATTTTGAAGTATGATGGATCTATAAATAGTTTAACTGTTTAACTATATAATATGTAATGATTCATTAATTAGAATATAGATATATACATACGTGTCTTACTTGCTCATGCATCTATTGATATACAGGAAGTTCAAAGAGTGGCCCATTAAAGCTTGATTTCAATCAATTTTGCATATCGTTTGGATGCTTCCCATCATATGGCAAATGCAAACCGTCGTTGCGTGCACCATGTTTGCACGCCAGGTGTTTCAAACTCTGCCAAGCAGATCCTACAGCTTTCACAGATTTATCAGTGCTCCGCTGATTGATTGACTTTCCGCTGAACACTGACCCAGACGTTCTGATTTAGATAGAAAGAGTTTTCCTCAGAACATATTCAAGGATACACCATTCCTAAGTGTGTGATAGCAGAAACGATTCGAACGAACAGGGACACTTCTCACTTCTCTCCACAAAAACTGTTGAGACTGAATGATGATGGATGTATAAGGCTGGTTTACTACTGGATATTTTTGTTTAGGTAGAGAGCTCCCAGGCCATCCCAGGGTACCCGAATCCGCTGCCATCCGGCAGGCAAAGCCCACCTCTGGCGTAAATTCGCAGGCCGGTCCCAGGCGGCCCAGGTGTGGGAGAATGCTCCTCCCACAATCTTGAGATATCTCGATGATATTGCAGGATCTTCATGGATATTTAAATCTCTTTGAAGTATGGTGAGATATGGTGAGACTAAGAAATCCTGCAAAATCCTCAGGGTGTTGTGGTGTTTCTTCTGTGAGGCCAACAGCGAGTTGAACACATCGGTTGGAGGCATGTCTCATCAGACACAGCCGGGAGACCCAAGTCATGGAGCCAATCCCATCCCCATCATCCCCCTTCAATGATAATTAAAGGACCCAAGATGAACAGATTCTCCACTCAATCAGGGTTTTTGGTGCTGTCTTTATGATCTTTATGTGGGTCACTGAAAATTGATTGTTAAGGGAATGATCCCCAAAGCCTCATTGTGAACTATATTGAGCTATCTGGGGATGGATCAATAGCTACCACCATATTTTGGGGAGATGAACATCTGTGAACAGAGCGGTCCCTAGGCCTTTGGAACGCCGTGTTGCCTGGCTGGAAGAGGACCTTGCCACAATGGGAATAGGATGGGATGTAGAAGCAACAACTATGATATTTGTGTCTAAAAATGAGGAGTCCCTCAAAAGTAATTTCACTGGGGAAATGATGATGAACCATCAAATTTTGGGATGCCCCATTTTCAGACAAACCCAAGATGATGGATAGATATTATTATGACATCATGATTCACTTAAATCATCTTAAATCTACTACCTAGATCTACCTAGGAGGTTTCATGTGCGGAACTACCTGGGTACCTGGGTCGTGTTTTGGCTCCATCTCAGCAAGATTGGCCCCTGCGGCAGGATGTTGCAGTGATTCATCGCCGTGTCAAATTGGAATGCGGAGAGATAGGACCGGAGGGCGACTGCGACCTGCCAAAGCCATGACTTTTTGTGGCCACTACGGCCCAAAGGTGATGGAGGTAAACTGCTTAGGTTCGGGTTAGCCCCAAAAAGTTGATTAATTGTTTTATTGGATTGGTTTCTGAATTTTTTCGGAACACATACCAAGGAAGTGCAGAGAGGCATTCCCCCCCCTTTCTTGGCCTTTCAGAGAGGTTGGATCATATTGGAACTGCTTCCGCTTTTACTTTTGATCCACTTGGAAGAGCTTGGAACATCTCAGAGCCATTCCCACTACAGCTCTGCTGCTGGAGGAGGTGGAAATGGCGCAGCTGACTCGGGCTTGCGCCAGTTGGTGGCGCGCTTGGACGGTGTGGGAGCACAGCTGCGCCATGGTGTGGGTCTGCCAAGTTGAACTGGTTGGTGGTTTCAATTCCATCATGGCTTTCTCCAGAAATGGGGGAAAACATGGGAATACCAGAATTTACGGCAAGTTCAAGGTTCCATACCATTGCAGTTTCGGGTATCCTATTCTTGGCTTTTGGACAAAGCAAATCTAGGATGTGTCAATACCCACGGAGGTTTCTTGGGGTTGAACATCTGTTTGCAAGCTGTTTTGGTGTTTGCCAGGGTACTGCAAGGGTTCAACAATATTCAATATTGGGCTGAAGGTCCAAAATTCAATGAACTTCGTAGAGTGGATAGTGACTGGATAACAACCATGGAGGGAAACATGAGAGACATGCCAATTGAACAAAACATATCCAGGAGGTAAAGGCACATTACCGTTTCATGCAGTATATACGTAGATGAATTCCTTTTAAACATGAAGAACACTTCTGAAAATTGAGCGACAGCATGCGACAGCTCTGCTACTGCTGGTTTCATCACCAGGTGAATTGGCCGCAGAGCGTCGCGCCCGCCAGTTGCTGGAGGTGTACTGCTCAGTGGTTCAAGAAGCCTCTGTGGGCAAAAATCCATTGGGACAATGAACGCATCCAACATGTGGGTTTGTCGGAAAAATGGCATCCAGCAATCCCATGGTTGATCATTTGTTTTCATTGAATGGTCATAAATTGGGGCATCCCTATTTGACAAAACCATGTTGGATGATATGGATTCATCAACTAATAGAGGTGTGTGCTGGTGCTTTGTAGCGCCCGGGATATCGATTCAACGACTAGTTGAACCACATCGAACCCAAAGCACTAAGAGCTACCAGCAGCTTGGATACTTGCCAACAGAACTTTGCAAGGTGGATTGATAGTTCAATGAAGCTCTGGATTGCTCAACTCAAGTCCGGATCCTTTTCTTGGTTCATTTGCTGAGGCTCGAATGAACTCCCTGGAGGCTTCTGTGAAGCGAGACAAAGGGGAACGGGAGGCGGGTGGTTCAATCTTCAGCTTTGCGGTTTCATTTGCTCAAGATGCAACCGACAGACCCTGATGGCTTTTGAAATCGATATGATCCTCAGCATCAGATCGTTCGATCCTATTTGGAATTGCAAGTTTCTTTGCAAGGCAAACTTGAAGAGTTTCTCCACCGAATTGGAAGGAGTGATGCGAGGCACGCTGTCGGCCTGTGGGGAAGCCGATATGGATCTGCAATGTTTCTTAGTGTCGCAACTTCGGATGTCCTCAACCTCGATGATCAAACATTCAATCAGAATCAGCTGTGTTCAAAAAGAGACACTAAGAGACGCTCATGGACTGATCGTTCAAATCTCTGCTGCTACCGACCATCAAGAAACGTCGCTTCCAACATTTTCTATCCGCATATTATCATATCATATTAATATATATTAACTAATTTTATCTCATTGTATCCACATATCACATTGTAGGCATGCATTCAGAGCCATACATGACATTGCTTGCCAATGGTGGATCGTGCCGTCCACTTGCATCAGGACTCATCGGTCTGGATCCCAGGGGGAGAAGCTAAGAAACTCCTGCTGCCGAAGGGGGATTTCAATGTTGCTGGATACACCAAAATTCTTCCTAGGCGTCAGATGGTGTCAGATTTTTTCGTGACATTTCTGTTTGTATAAAGACGAAAGATATTGAAAGATGATGAAATCGTACCTGAACATTATATCCTCGTGATTGTTGGTTTGGTAATTAACCATAATTGATTATACCATCTGATTATTTAACGTAGCGAACTGGAAAATCACCGATTTTAAGAACGGTAAATCATCATTGTTATCATTTATATTTGCATGAGCCATTTTCCTTAGTAAGGACGGGATCCAGAGGGTATATTCCACATGTCAGCAACCAGAGATGCAGACGTGTCAGGTCGCATCGACGAGGGCTTGTCCGCTGGGGCCGCTTCTATGAAGGAACGCACAGATCAAACAGAGGCGCTGTTTGGAGCAGGTGTCAAAATTGTTTCGGTTGTTTGAAAATGATGTATACCATGGTATACCTTGATTTATGGCACTGTTGGTGATATTATATTGATTGATATTGACGTTATATTTATATTGATATTAATCTCTACTCCCTAATACTATAAAACACCCCCCCCCTCCCCAAATAAAAAACACGATGATCTGTTATTATTAGAGGGTATTTTGTATCAGGGTGCCCCTAATAATGAAAACTAAAAACTGAATTGAGAAATAAAATTAAACAAAATGCTCAATTCCAAAATTGATTAAATCCCTATAAATCCCTTATTAAAACCCCTTTAAAGTATTGCCAACACTTGGATTTCGCTCTTGTCCCCTAATAATCAAATAAAAACCCCTAATTTTTGAAAAATAACGATTCCAAAATTGATTAAATCCCATATTAAAACCCTTTTAAATATTGCCAAAAATTGGATTTCGAAGCTTTCCCCTAATAATCAACTAAAAACCGCAATAAAAAACAGAAATTGCGATGGGACCCTAATAAAAAGACATCAGGTCTCACTCTATTTTTATGTATAAGGGGTAGAAACCACTATTTCACCATCTTGTTCTCCTATTGATTCTCAATTGCACAACTAAACGCGCAGTTGTAAGCAACCAAAAAAAAACGAATGTGCCAATCCACGCCTATGTTTATCAATTGGGGCAGTTTTAGTAATAGGGAGTGGAGATTATGTGATTCTATACTAAATCATATAAAATATATATAGAATCACATACTATATCTCAGATAGTCAGATAGTCAGATAGTCATAGGGATGACTGGGGATGTAGAGCAGTGTTAGACTGACTCGAAACTAGGGAAGTACATGCTTGGGCCTTAAGGTTTTAATGTACTGCACGCCTTGCATTGAACTCAGAATACATGTGTATAGATTGGAATGAACAACATTGAGGCTCTTGTCTAGGACGTGTACAGGAGATTGGAATGGCTCTTGGCTTGAGACCACCATTGGGCCAGTGCAAGCTGATTTGGGTTTGTCTGAGAATAGGGGATATCCCCTTTTTGTGGCCATTTTAATAGGGAAAATGATGATAATCCATTGGCAAATAGGGGGTTACCATATTTTCAAACTAAGGGTGAACCAAGCGGGACAGGTGCGCATGCGACACCTCATCAAGCGCGTGGATGAAGGTGCCGCGTACGGTGCGCATGATAAATGGGTCTGTCTGGAAATGGGGGATACCCCAATAATTGGTGTTTAATTTGGGATATATGGGAATATAATTATAAACCAAATATCAATCCAGGATGATATAATTGATATAAGAGCGTTTCGTAGCGCCACCCAGGTTTGAGTCAGGAAGAAGTGTTTGGCGATTGCTGATTCTCAGATGTGTGGCGATTCACAGTGAACAACAGCACCGGATACGCGGATACAGAAGCTGTTGTAAGCCTTGTAAGCAAAATCAGGCAAACAGCATCAAACAGCCATTTCCAGGAAGACTCTTCAAAGCCAGCGCGCAAAGGGTGAAACTTTGTGAAATCGAGCTATGGATAGTTGATCAGCTCAGAAAGGCGGTCAGACCAGCAGAAATTGTCCTGCGAGCGCGCATCCAGAAACCTGAGGTGTATGTCAAAATGGTTCAAACCCGGTGCTTCCAATGCAATTTGCAGCCAGACCCTTGTGAGGTGATGGTTGCATGAAAAGGTGGAATGGGAATGTTCATAGCTCATTGCAGGAATTCTTTTTCAAGCAGAATCCATTGACAATACAATGAGTTCATCATAATCGTCGTCATCCTCCTCATCATCATATTAAACATAGACATATCGCAAAACGTCACACTAAAAATCATATCAAACATCACATTGAACAGCAATGATAATGATCATCATCAGAATGGCAGGTCTTTCAGCCGGCGCTGCTGCTCTGAAGGCCAGAACGGTCATGATCAATGGGATTGAGCTGGTGTACTTGAGTCAATGATGAGAAAAGGGATTTACCCACCATTGACGGTTTTGAATATATACATACTATGTATATATATATATATTGTATATTATATATATATACATTACATACA
Organism: Symbiodinium sp. clade C Y103; assembly: GCA_003297045.1. Taxonomy (NCBI): domain Eukaryota; class Dinophyceae; order Suessiales; family Symbiodiniaceae; genus Cladocopium; species Cladocopium sp. clade C. Next base: position 29,987 of record BGPT01003210.1, on the reverse strand, counting down.
CACATGAATGTACATTTCTTATGCTCAGGTCATTAGATTTACACACCATGATGTTAAACTGATCTTGTAATTAGGTCATTGGAATTACTAACTGTGATCATCGCCCCTTCCTTGCAGAGGCAGTCTTGGGACATGCAAATCATGGTCACAAACCACTTGCCCTTCAACGTGCTGTACCATTTTTTATGTGTTTTAACTGGATCTGGATAGTTGAAATTCCCAGCATTCCCACCGTGTTATTCTAGGTCTAAATATCTATTTATGTATATATATATATATATCCACCAAAGCTTCCCAGCAGAAGCTAGGACACCCTGACCAACACGAGCGAGAAGCTGGAGAAGATCAGTGAAACGCCCGGCTCCAGGCGGATATCGGACATGGGACATCGATGTGGCGGCTGGGGTTAATCAAGGGGGTCCAGGGTACCCCATTATGTATTTATATATACAACATATATACACATTCTACTGTGTTTATGATTATATTATACATAGTATCATTATTTTTTTCTATATAGATATATACATATATATATATATACATATATATATATACATACATACATATATATGTGCATTTGTCTGTAGAAATGTAATGTAAGGCAATGAAATGTAAGGCAATGTAGTGTCATGTACTGTGATGTATATGGAAGTGCAATGTCATGTGATGTGTTGCAATGTATTGGAACGGGCAGAAATGTAATGTAATACAATGTACAGTAATATAACGCACTATATGTATATATAGTCGTCTACATGTTATATATGTGTGAGTGTTGACATGATATTGTGTCATTAAACAGAATATCTTAACACAACATAGCATAACAGCATTCATTATAATGTGATACAATATGGTGCGATAAAATCAAATATAACATGATGTGCAATAATATAGCATAATATACTGCAATATGACATAAGATGATGTGATAGTATAAATTTATGTAGTATAATGTAATATAAGATGGTATGATATAATATAGTGGTATATATAATGTTACATGATATATCACAATACAATATAATATAGCACATTATAATATAGTTGCATTACACATGTGGACGATTACACAATATAGACATATAAACATTATGTTATGTACCAAAAATGTATAATACAGGCATACCCAGAAGAGGCAAAGAGCACATTGGGTACATTGGATATTGCAGAAAAGCGCTATATACCCGGCCAAGCGGCCTATTAAATATTTGCAGACTTTAAATCTTCTGTTTTGACGTGTGTTTGGCATGAAGTGCGGGACGACAAACCAAGCATTTAGTTCAGGCAGTTGGATTGAGCATATCTGATGCCCACATGCTTGTAGCACCAGTAGCGGCAGGATTTTCTGTTTTTTCATTCATGATTGATGTTTGCCCCTATGTCGCTACAAATATACTGTGAATGTACTGTATATGTATGTATATCTAAATTTATAGCATTATATGATATTATATGATGCTTTGTTCTTCTCTCTGGATAGGCTATGTATAAAGAATATGTATTTGCATATATATATATACATATGATTACGTATGTTTGTACAACTATATATTGGATATGATATCTTACTCCTGCCCAGACATTGCATGTTTACTTTTGAATCATGCATCCCAAGCTGCCGAGCAGGGATCAACGTCCTTCTCGAACGGAGCCACGGGCGGCTGGGCACTCAGCACCACCGAAAAGGACCTCTGTTGGTTCCTACCAAGACCATCCAAGACCGATATTATGCAATGGAATATCTATCATAATATAATCATAATATATCATAATATACAATAATATACTATCAACGGAATTTGTAACTGATAAATTAGGGTGTACCACTACGAAGTGATTGTAATTAGGTTGTTTGCTTTTGAAATACCAGCCAAACACAAAAGCTACCAGGGTTTTTGGTTGATCCATAGTGGATGCGTTTCCAGCCGCAGAGGCCGCCTCGCGTGGCACGCAATCACCGGTCACGCAGCAACAGCAGCAGCAGATGTTGCAGGCTGCTGTCATGGAATGACATGGGATTGTATCAAGACCTGGGATTATCACCAGCAAAACTGGTGTTAATGTAGCTCATGTAGTATGCAGATATTTTGTTGAAAACCTACCACTGGTGGGGCGGGGGGCGGTGGGCAGGTACCCCATGGGTAGAAGGGGAATCCACAGTATTCCTACCCAGATTGGGGACTGCATGATGCTTATATTGGGACTTTCTCCAGGGTTACCTTCCAAGGGCACCTTCATTTCATCCATGAAATGGTGGTTGGATTGGCAACGTTTTAGATCAGGAGTTGCAAGGATGATCCCCAACTTCCAATCGGAAAAAGGCCTCAGAATCACAATCATCTCCGGTCTACCCCCAGTTATGACATGCAATCCCCTTGATATTTAGGGAGAGGCGATCATGCAGATGAGTGGATTGATAAACTTCAGCTGGTGCTTTGGTGCTGCAACAGCCGGAGAGCTGCTTATCGCCTGGGGATTCTCGAGAATCTTCTTCGGTCAATGTGAAATGACCCTTGTTGGTCAATGTCAACTCTAAGGGGGATTGTTGTCATGGAAGCCTTGGCCCCTAGTGCCCGCTTAGCCTTCACCCCCGTTCACTCTCTTTGCAGTGTCCCTTGGATCCTTGCCCTTCGCGGATTCGCTGTCCTCAGCCCCGTCAGGTCAGAGCATCTGGAGCTTGGCCCACAGAAAAGCCGCAGCAAATTTTGCTGATGCCAAAATATTGTGTTGAAAACGCCTAAGAATCCACAGATGTTGTATGACGTTGGTAATTTTGGATATGTGTCATCTCATTTCTGGCAGACCGCGCAGCTACAATAGTCAGGGTCAGCTGGTAGTCATGACAACTTCATCCTGAAAAGAAAGACTGATTCAGCCTGAATATTCCTCCATTTGTCCAGAGACCACGTCTCAGTTCTTGTGAACCTGACCTTGTACCGAGGGTAACGCCAATCCCATGATGTCTGCCAGTGGGGTACCAAGATGTTGATTCCCCTGTGGATTTGGGGTGGGTTAAGTGTGACTGGAAGGTGGCAAGTGGCCAATAGTGTTAGCAAGGTTTTCTGATCATTTGGTTCCTGCTGCAGATATTGTGTTGAGAACATGTTTGTATCTGGTTCCTCTGAGGTGTATTTTCTTATTTGTTTCCTACTTGATAGGTTCAAGTTCCTGATAGTTACCTGCGAACGAACATATTTGGATGTGGAAAACCCCTCATTTGTACATCTTTTTCTGGGGAAACCATGTTGTTTTCTACATTTTCTGTTTGTTTACCCCGTGACACTGATGGGTCTGTCACCATTTAGGTCGACAACGGTCGCCTCAAGGGAGTCAGGCAGCAGCTGACGAATTCCACTGTGCATATAGATATTATACATACTACTGTCCAGACTTTAATACTACTATACAATACTATAACATATATATATATATATTATGTGTATATATATATATACACACATACTAGATATATGCAGATTTGTGTATTGTAGTTATATATATATAATTCTCTATTTATAGTTGTTTCACACAATTGATTAAAGTCATTGCAGAGATGTTCTGAAGTCTCTGAGTCCGGGATCCAGATCTGTCGCAGGCACCGTCTCACTTCAGATCCCCTGTGGCCACACCATCTATGGCATATCCTTGCTCCTTGCAGGCGGTGAGAGCCAAACCTGGGGGTTTAGAATTTGAAACTCAGAGGACCACAGATTGACTTGTCTAATTCGAGTGCTGTTAACCATCCATTTTCAGGGTGGGGTACCCAACTTTGACCCATACTCGTTTATTGATCTTGTTGATTGAATGATGCCTTTTGAAGCTGATTACTACTGTGTCGAATCATTGTTGTCACCTTCTGATTCTTCACACGTGAACTTCTGTAGATGCAGCACACTGGTATTGTGTTGTGTGTGGGTTTCATTCCGCATTTCTGGAGGGAGGAGATGAAATGCTTGTTGAGTCATCAGTGTCATTCTTGTGATTTGGATGCAACTTGCGAGTTGTGTAGGTTTCACTCCCTCAGAGAACGCTAGTTCCTTCCCATTTTCTCATTCATTATGATATTCTTAATTCCTAGTAGTATTGCTACAAGCATTATTTGTATTATAAACGAAAGTATGTATACATATACATCAACCTTCCCAAAAGGTATCCACCATGGTCGGGCTTGGTCTTCCAGATTTTCCCCTTGCAGGTGCCTGGAAGTGGACTCAATGGTGCCCCACAGGTCGGTGACCCAGGGATCGTTTGTGCACAGGTTCATCCGTCCGAATGAGTGCCTCATTTTGTTTGATTTTGTTCGGCCTTGAACTCGCATGATTTTTGGTTGTGCCAAGCCTTCTCAGCCAACATTTATTGTGAGTACGTGAGTAGTTTATGCATTTCCAACAGTTCAGGAACCTCTCCAACTTTTCACATTTGCTGCTGAGGGCGTGCATGTCAGACAGGCCAGCACGGCAGCGTATTGCAAGGGTGCACTGGTGGTAGGTGATGTCTAAGTTAGTTGAAGCTCTCAAAGAATTGATTTGCTTAAAATAAACTATCAAACTGCCCTGATGATGCAAACCGGCCTCAAATTTCTGGAAGAGAAGGAAACTGCAACACTAGCTAGAAATCTACGTGTACATGTAATGTATATAGATACAGTCCTGATTTTTCGTAACGTTTCCATTTCCCTTCCACTTCTCGCTGCATGATATTTTGAAAGGTCAACATGGCCATGGTATGTCCTGTCGGCGGGTGCCACAGTGGCAACACCTCGCAGGTGCCGCAGCAGGCGCATCCACATATGCAGCAAGGCTCGGAGAGTTCGATGTGTGGCTCACAGTGGATAGCAGTGGAGCTGTTGGGCCGTTTGGGTCTCAATTTTCTATCCATTTCTATCCATTTCTATCCTGTCTGATCAAGCTACTTCAAGCTGTTGCGAGGCCATTTGAGCTGAGGATATAGAATCTGGCATGACTGTGAAAAGTTGGGCCATTGTGCCCCTCAGGTGGACAGCCCATGGGGCCCATGGTACAGGGGCAGCTCGTCAGCAGCTGTTACCCTGTGAGGGTGGGGTTTACCACCCATAAAAATGGTGAGGACTTGGCTGACTTGGGGATGGTTTCTGACATATTGTTGTTGTTTTACGTGTTGCCAGCGCCACCAGCATCCACCAGCGATTGATGGAAGCACCTTTCGGTTGCTCGTTTGAAATGGTAGAGGGGTGCAGTCATGTGAAGAAGTGCAACTGTCTCTTGGTAAATTTGGAAATGAAATTTTAAACGCGTCTACACTGTTTCTATTCATTGCATCCAAAAGATCTCACATCCTGAGGCGAGTTCCAGTGGGTTGGTCTGTGCCCGCCGCTAGCCGATAATGTCAGCCGCATCACAGCGCACTGCTGAAACCTGGCAGGGGTCCAAGATTCTTTGAGTGAGAGCAAACCTTAAGGCCCTGCAGTCCATAGCATTCGAATGCATTCGACCCCACCCAGGCAAATCTCACTCACTTGAGAATGTAAACGACCAAAATAATGCAAATGGCAATGACCTCTTGTAAGCGCTTCCGCTGATCTGATCTGAAAATAACTGGATATTCCATAAAATTGATAAATATATTAATTGGAATGGATAACAATGAAAAATACCATGTTGTAATATTCGTATTTGTTTTTAATATATATATATATATATGAATTTAAAATATAGATATTTAATCCATATATATGATATCAAACAATATATATATATATTATATATATATATTTATACATATTAGAAATTCGATAAAAAAGATATTAAATTATTCACATTTATTTACCTTTATATTGTCAGCCATTGGTTCAAGCAGTGGTATGAATGCTAAGATGGAAGAGGATCCACCAGATCCTTCAAAGGGACAAAGTCTCTACAGCCCTTCGCCGTTTCGTGATGCCAAAAGAAGTAAGAGTGAGGAAAAGAATGATAGAATAGATGGTCCAATCGCAGAACCAAATGTTCAGCCCAGATCTCTGAATTACATTGGGGATCAGTTGGCTGATTTGAAAGATCTCTCAGATGATTTCTGCCGCCAACAGTCCCAAGTGAGATGGCTCTTGTGGCAAACAGCAGAAAAACAACGACAGGAAGCCTCTACAAAGATCTCAGTCAAAAACTGGTGGAAATACGAAATGAATTACGAGGACTACTACCTGCTGGAAAAACATCGGAAGGTCGTCTTCCAGCACTACGCTACAGAAGCAGGCGTGCCAGTTGACAAGCAGACCTCTTTCTCCTACAGCAATTACTTGGGAAGGAACCTCTCACCCTTCTGCGTGGTGGATTTTGGAGATGCGAAAACTCGACTGCAGATCATCAACCCCATGAAAAAGAACTATGGCAACAAAGTCACCGAATGGGTGTCTGACAGTATCCAAACAATCATGGCCGGCTTGACCTCCGACAAAGCCAACAAGCCAGGAGTGAATGGAAAATTGACCTTCGAACCGCTCATTTCGACTTTTGACAAGCTCCAGAGCATTCCTTTGAAGATTGCGATGTCCACCGTAGCGGAACTTCGTTCTTCTTTCCTCCATTCTTCCCAGCCTTAGCCTTGCGCACGCATACAAGTTTGCCTGGTACGTATTGAACCTGTTCATCTTTTAGGTCGCAAACCGACACCGGTTCGATGGCTTGGATCTCCTTCACAAGGCTATTATTATATTCCCCCTGCATTGCAGGAGTCCAAGCAGCCAAGTCCTTTCGGACTTCTTTTAGTGCCCCTGTGATGATCTGCAGAATTTCTTCTTGATCCCCTCCATCATTCTTTGGGATCTCCTTAGTTCTCAGTCCGTACAGTCGAATTATGTCCGCGCTTTGTAGAATTGACAACACTTGGAATATATTTTCTAGCTCTAGGTACTCTTGAAGTATGAAACGAAGCTATTTTCCATATTCTAATCTTTCTTGTTGACTTATTGGGACTCATTTCAATGTTTTACTTAAATCTATTAAAAGCCGATTGTGGTTTCCTAATAGAATCTTGCCTTGGCTTGGGCTAAAAATGGGTCGCAATATACTAATATCTGCCTATTGATAATAATATAAATTATTGTAGGAAAAAGGAATACGAAATATCTATTTTTAGGCAAAATCTTGTAATTTATTATCGAATTTATATAATAAATATCGAATAATCTAATTTTTTTAATTGAATATGTAATTAAATATATTATCGAAATAAATAAATATAATTTTAATAAAATATTTAATATAATTTCGACTTTAAAATTAAGAAAATCGGATTAAAAAAATTGAGTAGCCGCTAAAATCTGTAGGGGGTGATTTGAAGGGTTGTTAAAATAAGATGGTTGTGCGAAAAGTAGAATTACGTTCGCGAAAGATTTGCGATAGTTTTTGCGAAGATGTGGTTCCGCGAAAGTTTGCGAAAGATATTTTTAAATTTTAAAATCGTGATTTAAATATTTTTAGATAATTTCTTTACATATATTTGGAACATTATGCATTAATATTATATAATTATTGATTGTTATAGATACGACCCGAAAAGCCGCGAAAATTTTGCGAAAAATTCGCGAAAGCCTAGACTAATTGGGATGGCACCCAAGGGAAAGATTGATAAGCGGATTTTTGGAACGAATTTGCGCGAAGCTGACTATACGAGCTATAGGCAGCCACTAATTAGAGGCTAATCGGCCAGTAATTACCGGCCATTGATCGCCAGATATTGCAAAAATGATCCCTACTAAACAAATCTTTTGAAAATCATTTAGAAATAAATATTTTTGTATGTGATTTGCTCCGAAATACGCGGAATTCTTTTTAGGAATTTTCCGCGAAAGCTCGCGAAAATGGATTTTAGACAGATGGATGTCGCGAAAGAAAAAACCCCCCACTGCGAAAGGTTCGCGAAAGAAATGACGAAAAAGAAGAGCGAATAAAATTTCCGAATAGAACATAAATTATCGGGATTTTGGAAACTGCTTAATTTAAAAAAAAATAGAGGTATTTCTTATATTATATGGAATGACGGAATATAAAATTTTCCAAAACGAAGTTTTAATATTTTATAATTTTAGAAAAATTTATTATAATAAGGAATTTAAGAAATAAAAAATAAATGCTTGGAACAAATAATAATACGTCGTAAAGCCGCTCGCAAAACTAGACGAACATAATATAGATTTACATATAGATATCTGAAGAAATATTCACCTGAATTGACTACATAGGTTAGTACTTATCATATAATTTAAGAATATTTTATTAAAATTAATAGTCGAAATTTTGCATTTCCATTCCCAAGATATCAAAATAATCATTAAAGACTAAATTTGAAAATATTAAAATTATCAAATTTTGAATTTATATGGTGACATTACTTACATGGGAAATAGAAAAAACTAATTTATCTAATAAATATAAATCAAATTAATTTTCTTGCCCTGCAAGCATATTTATTAAGACCAACTCTAGAGAAGAACACGGAGGTTATGCTATTTATTTTTCCACCCATTCCCCACTATTAAGTGTATTGAGCAGTGGTCAGCTATTTTTTTTTCATTCCCGCCCCTTAGGGGCTGGTTGCCATCTTGTGGCTTTGCTGGGCCTTTTCTTTTTGCTCTGCTTTTTCAATGCCGGTGCTATATTTGGTGGAAGTGTGACTATTTTGCTCTGGGCCGATTGTATTGTATTTTAATTTTTTTCTACGATTTTCCGCATATATTCGCCTCGGAAGATATTATGATTATTCAAATCTGATTGATATGGGAGATATTTTAGAATGCCTTTCTTCTTATAATTTGAATTATTGATATCTCGTTGTTTTTCCCCCAATATAAAATAAAAAAATGAGCAGGATATATTTAGAATAAAATTTAATGAATAGCAAAATAATCTTAGAAATTGAATTTTTCAATCTGGATACAGAAAAGCAAGGGGTAGCTCTGGCATACGGAAAAAGAGTTCTCTTCTCTGTGCTCAATCTAGAATAAATTAATGGAAAATTCATGCTGGTAATTTTCGAAATGCATCCTATAAAAATTAGTTTTATTCTGGCATGTGCTCCGCATATAGGCACATCTATTTCAGATAAGGACATTTTTACAATATTTTTAACCAATTGTTTATCCTAGCACGGGGTTATCATTATCCTTGGTGATTTTAATATTAGGTGATGGAAAAATTTCTTCGTGAAGAAAATTTGGTAGGACCCCCCATTTTCCGAGCACGCAATAGCGCAATTGAGCACCTCGATAAGAAATAGCAAGATAACAGAGCAAGGCTCATTACATTCTCTTAAGAAAAGCAAATTTATTTTGATTAATATATGATTTAGAAAAAATGATTCCAAATTTATTATCTTTAGGAACGTCATTTCCTCCTCTTTCCTCCCTCCATATATAATCCCAGATTTTGGATAATTTAACTACATTTTGGTAAATTCACGATGGAAAAAATATTTTTAATAATGCAGAAATAAATTTGCAGCTCATAATATTTACGAATTATAAATTCTTGATTAAATTATATTAGATTGAAATTTATTTATAAATGGAAAACAAAATAACGCAATCGAATAAGGTATAAACCACCAGGAATGCAGTAAATACAAGGCTACAATTAATTTATTGCACATCGGATCTAGATTGCCTTTCTACGAATAGCAATTAATTCTTTTATTACAGGGGCTATCATTCTCATTGAGGCCGCAACTGGCTCTTTTACGGTCTTTCCACCCGAGCAAAAAAATCATATATTTTTGATTCGATGGGGTATTTATTTTCTGAGAAATATAATAAATTTGAAAATAATGATATGGATGAGGTTGAGCGATTAGAAAAATAAATTCGTCAATAAATTAGAAAATATAAATAATAATCTAAATAAAATCAATTGGAAGAAATGATACCGTACGGATACCAATGAAATGATATCAAAAAATTGAAAAAGAAATTCACCCCCTTTTATCCCGAATTCCGCAATAAAGAAGATGCCCCCATTATTGAATGCAATGGAAAAAATCTGATGGTGGAATTTATCCAGCTCCTGGATAGGATTCCTTGTCAAGTATACCGCATTTGAAATTCATGAATTTGATTATGCTTTGGCTCAACTAAAAGCAAAAAAATATTAGAATCTGACCAAATTCCAAATAAATATATCAAATTATCTAGATAATTATCTCAGAATAATCCTCTTCCAATATTATAATGGCATTCTTTTCCAGGAAATATATTTTGATTCTCTCAATCTCGCCAAAATTGCTACCATTTTCAAAAAAGGATACCCAATTAAATTAGAAAATTATATGCCAATTGCATTATTGCAAAGAATCTATATTTTTTTTTCCGTTATGCTCAAAAAACGCCTATCAGATATATTGGAACCATGGTTGTCCAAACCGCAATACGGGTTTCGCCGAAAGCGATCGATATCATAACCCCTTTTTATAGTGCGGAGATTTTTAGATATTTCAGAATGGCAGGAAATAAAAATAATTTTGATTTTGCTTGATTGGAGGCAGACCTTTGAGAAAATTACTCAATATAAATTCGTAAAATTTCCCGATATTACTATGAAGACTATTGAAAATATATATATCGGGAAAGAAAATTCTATATCATTAAAGGCGACAATTTTTCCAATTTCTTAATCCAAGATTCAGGAATCAGATAAGGAAGTCTTCTTTCCCCATATCTTTTTAGTATGGTGATATCAATTTTATTTCAAAATATTAAAAAAAATCTTATCATATCGAAACAAAAGGAATCAATTCCAGATATATATTTTACAGAAATTCTTTTCAACGATAATACCATGATTTTTGGTACTCACACGCATACCATCAATAAATATTTGCACGCTATTCAAGAAAAGCAAAATACAACATGGCATTAAATCTTGACAAATGTCAATCTAATCGTTCATCGAAATCAATCTTCCATAAAATTCTATGATGGGTCAGCCGTTCCCCGTAAATATCAAGCGGCATATTTGGGGCATTATACTAAGTTATAGTTTTGATAGTCGTAGGGTTGGGTATGAATAAGTTGTATATAAGTAAGTTGTGCGGGAATAAATTATATGTAAATAAATTTTGTCTGATTCATTGAATAAAGTATATGTAAATAAATTATATATATATTAATTATATAAAATAAAATTATATATGGTCAAATTATTTGTAGTTAAATTAAGAATATATATTATTTATAAATAAATTGGATATAAATAATTATATCAAAAGAAATTATGAAATATAAATCTAAAATCAAAAAATCCAAATATTATTTTTTTCAAAATTAGAAATTTATTTTGATAATTTTCCTCATCAAATATTTATTTTATTAATTAAAATTTATAAATTATAAAAATTTAATATAATTATAAATCAAATTAAATATATAAATAAATCTATGTTTCAATTTTTCAAAAATATTAAAAAATTATATTAATTATTTCGGAATATTAAAATATATATATATATATATATAAATATAAATATATATATATTAGGGTTGGCCCGCTGTTTCCAACAGCGTAGGCTTTCGGTTAATCGCTTGTAAATAGAAATTTATTTTTATTATTAATCGAAAGAAATTTAAAAGCTAAACCTTCCGACAATATGCATAAATAGAAAACGCACAGCCATGAAGAAAATAAGAAGATAAAGAAAATCAGAAGAGAGAAGATCAGATAGGAAGAAAATCAGAAGAGAATAGATGCAGGTGCCCCAAAAGCTAGGAAACTCACGAAACACTGTCTTTTTCCAATATTTTGAAACTCCGGAGGGTCGAAAAGTAGACTCGCTAAAGCGGCGGATGCGGAGCCATCTTGGCAGATAAGACATAAAAAGTTACACGCCGTTAGGGCGAATTCGGAAGTAAAAAATATAAAAATACCTCAAATTCGGACCACTTTTAAAAATAAAGATATAGAAAAAAAAACGCACGGCATTAAAGAAATCAAAAATATTTAAAATTATTCCCTTCGGAGCATTTTTAAAAATTAAACCCAACCCACCAATCCACCAATCCAACCCACCAACCCACCAACCCAACCCACCAACCCACCAACCCACCAACCCAACCCACCAACCCAACCCACCAACCCAACCCACCAACCCAACCCACC
>BGPT01003210.1:0-15476 GCA_003297045.1 Symbiodinium sp. clade C Y103 | reverse complement strand
AAGGATTGACTACAATATGGGGTCCTCGGCTTGAATAGGGAATGGACCCTTCTATGGGGGGCCAGCGAGACCTAATGACCTAATGCCAATACAATGTTCCTCCCCTTTCGACCCAAAACCAACTCTTGTTTGCTCAGGTTTTTTCCACTGTCACATTTATGACAGGTAATGTCGACTTCTTATTCGAGTACAGCACCAACTGGGTGGGTGGGTGCTTTTTCCAAGAACCGAGGTATACCAAAAGATTTGCTTTGAAACGTGGAGCATGTTCATGAACACAGGGTTTTGCGCGGCAGATTCATATTTACTTGAATAAGTCATTGGGAGGTTCAAGGCAATTTGTCAAAAACTTCAGGCAAAGAACTTATGGAGGCTCCTGTAATGGGCCAGATTCTTTTAGTCATCAAAGTCGCTGGCAGCTTTGCAGTGGCTATTGACAAACAAGCATGCAAGTAGTGCCACNCTCCTGTAATGGGCCAGATTCTTTTAGTCATCAAAGTCGCTGGCAGCTTTGCAGTGGCTATTGACAAACAAGCATGCAAGTAGTGCCACTTTCTAGGTTGCTGGATGGTTGTTTGGCGTGGGAAATCGGATTTAAAAATCGGATTGGAAAATCGGATTTTGGATGTTGCTCTCTGGGCACTACATTGGTGTTATCGGAGGCCATGTCAATGTCTTAAGCCAACATTGCCGAATGTTGACCGTATTTGTGCACATTGGAGCCATAGGGATTGCGTATTCCCCGCTATTCCCTGATGACTGAGAGTGGCTGGGCCCACAAATGCGGCCATACCAGGTATCTAGATTATCTGGCATGGAATGTGCGTTTCAATGACATCAAGTCTTTTAACGAAGCTATTGCGTGGTCATGATGCCATGAGGAAAAGACCTGCTGTTTGTTTTGGCTCACAGAGTAGAGTTGTCTTCCTTGAAAACCAGTTGTCACAGTGCGGAGTGGCCAAAGCAGCCTCAACGCAGCATGAAGTGCTCACCGGGTAGTAAGATATTAAACTTAGGCTCGTCCGACTTATCCCTGTGACGCAGATCATTCGCCACTGCTTAGGACTTCCTGGAGCGNATTAAACTTAGGCTCGTCCGACTTATCCCTGTGACGCAGATCATTCGCCACTGCTTAGGACTTCCTGGAGCGGTGATGATGGATTTGGATGTTCAAAAGTCCGAATCTGCTCAACTAAACTACATAAACCTTTCCACATAACGATGTTGCAGTGGTGCGGCCCAAATTATGCCAATGAAAACAGACAGGACAGGCCAATGTGTTGCAGCTTGGCTGCCGGTGTGTCAGTGTAATGAAGCAAAACCAGCCAAAACATTAGAGTATTAAACATGTCAAGGTTGACAGCAGTGAACTCCACTGGAGTTTGATTGCCAATAACCTCACGCGGAATCAGAGCTATGGCAGCTATGAAAATTCAATGTTGCCTTCAGATGTGCCTGTCGGTTTTCCTTTCATACGAGCTAATCGACGACCAAGTCAGAAAATCACTTTGAGAAACACATGCCGCACCTACAGTGCAGTCCGAAATTTCGCTGCTCGCAATTGCATGTCTCCCATTAAAACTTTGCGTTCAATGCGTGTACTTGTCCACAAGGTGTCCTCGGAATTCCGTCAAGTATGTTTTTTTGTTCCCTTGTGCAGGCGCTAGGAGAAAGATGCGATTAAGTGTTGACTTGCAAAGACTTTCCATGAGTTGTTCTGGAGCCAGGGCCATGAGGAAATCACGTTTGCACAGCCAACGACAACAAACCACCTTCCGTGACCACGCAACACTGGTTGGAAACTTGGTTGCTCCGATNTGAGGAAATCACGTTTGCACAGCCAACGACAACAAACCACCTTCCGTGACCACGCAACACTGGTTGGAAACTTGGTTGCTCCGATCCGGTGGGACTTGCGCTAGCAGTACATGTGCTTTATGTAGGGTTCTCGGCATTCCGTCAAGCATTCCTTTCTTCCGCTTGTCCGTGGCCATTGAGACATGCAGTGGAGCTTACATCAGAGCAGGGTGTAATTGCAAGTTCATTGGGTCCTGTGGCCGGGTGGTCAAAAGTGGGTGGGCCGGCGCACATGTGTCTCAGAGCCCAAGTACAGTTTGAATTGCCAAAGCTTGCTGCAAAATTTTCATTGGCAGGTGGTTCCATATGTTCAATGCACCAACCGTAAGCAACCCATGAGGAATTCACAATGTTTGAAAGGTCATTTCCGATGAAACGCAAACCATAGAATCGATTGACAAGGTCAGTCTGGTCAAGAAAGGCACCGAGCGCTCTCGTGTGCGACCCCTACGGAATTTCCGTACACCAACCCTCAGGGGTTCGATCCCTTCCTTGAACTTTGGCCTCACATGATATTTGCATTAGGCGCATTCTTTTCACAACAAGACCTCGTAGGTATCCAGACTTGGTACTGCACGTCAGCAAAGCTTCCCTGCCCTAGCACAACGCATATTTTCCTGTACAACCGCACGTTTCCAGGCAAAACCGTTCCTGCGCCTGGAAACTTCACCGGATGAAAGGCAAAAGGATGATGAGGATGTGCAAATATTGTCCTAGTGTTTCTATCTCCTCTCAACCCATCAGCATTGGCCCCTGATTCAACCTCCCCTGCTAGCTTTCGTCACCTACCCCTGGCCTCAAGTGTTCATTGACGGAAATCAGAACTAGATCTTACTGCGGGCTTGATAAACAAGAGGAATTGAAACTCTGGGCCAGATTTCGAGCGGTAAAAAGTATCAGTTGGTAAGCACAACCTGCGCCACATTTGCTGCTGACCAAGGGGTTCGGCATAAGCAAGTTTTCGAGTTGGGTTTGTGCAGATGGATGTATGGCATGAACACCCGGTGTCTGCCCTCATTTGAGCATCATGACTCAACTACTGCTCTAGTTTGCAGGCTGGTCCAAAGCNGGTTTGTGCAGATGGATGTATGGCATGAACACCCGGTGTCTGCCCTCATTTGAGCATCATGACTCAACTACTGCTCTAGTTTGCAGGCTGGTCCAAAGCTCTTGTTTCGCAATGTTCCATCTACCTTCTGGTAAGCAAACATGTCAATGAAGAATGCCCCATGCATATAGATGATTTTCCCATCAATACATCCGCTTNCTCTTGTTTCGCAATGTTCCATCTACCTTCTGGTAAGCAAACATGTCAATGAAGAATGCCCCATGCATATAGATGATTTTCCCATCAATACATCCGCTTCAAGGGTTTTTTCTGACTTTCCATTGCCACGCGTGATTACCAGAGGATAATCATGACAGCTAGCTTGTGCTAGCTCAAGCACCTCTTGCATCTCTTGCTTTGTCAAGGAGTGGGCGGGTTCCACTTTTGCATCCGGAGTCACTTTCTGGATTTGCTGCCCAGCCAAGATCATACTTGTGCCTTCCAGATGCCATTCGAGTGCATGCAGCGCTTCTGCATCTTCTGCCAATCTGGATTCCGATCGCAGTAGGCCAGTAGGCTTTCCCATACCTCTCGTGGTAGACCGTCGCAGGCCTCACCAAACACGCGCACTTCATGGCGAAGAAGACGTTGGGCAGAGCATAGTCCATCCCAAGCATTTGATAAGCGGGGGCAACTAACCACCCTATGTGTACAGCAGGATGCCCGGAAGGTGCAGCAACTGTGCCCCAGCTTCCACAGCAGAAGGAGACTGGCTGCGCCAGCAAGACAATACGTATAAATGGATGGCCGACTGGAGAGGGAGAGCAGAGTACCAAGAGACAGGAGGACCAGGAGGGAAAGACGAAAAACAAATTCCCCGATTCCCACGTGGCTGCTTGGGAATTCTCCGCCTGTTGTGCCTTCTCTGCTGCTTTCAAACGGCCCGTTTGACTTGATTGTTGGCCACATGGCGGTTGAAACTGGGACCTTGGACCCTGAGAAAACTTCTGTGCTCTACCGGGCGCGTCTTGGAAGTGGATGAGCAGGGCTCTTTCCTCCCTGGCCTCCCGCGAGTAGGAGTGATGATTGCTGAGACATCATCGTCAGTCACAGTGCATTCACGACAGTGATGCGACATCACCATCTTGATCCTGCTGCCCCTGCTCATCATCATTATCATCATGATTCTCATGATCATCATGACGATCATCATCAGCATCAGTAGGAAGGAGCATTGGTTTCATTTTCACACAGCATCCTCATGAGCACCGGGCATCGCTGTCAACCGTTTGTGGTTGAAACCGCGCCTAGATGACGACGGGGAGGTTTGATGTCGTATGATTCCTCCCCATCTGTAGAATCGTAGAAGTCAGGTCTTGTTTCTACTTCACCTTGGTTGTGCCCTGCTAGCTTTCGTTCCTTACCCCTTGGCCTCAAGGGAGTCTGAGTACGAACTGTAACTGTCCCGTCAGTCGATAGCTCTTTCCAACATGCAGCCCATGGCCCAGCGAAACATAATATTCTACGCCAAGTTGCTGCTCGGAACCCGACAATCACTTCGTTGAGAATCAAAACCAAGGCAAAGAACATCAACAATCAGATTTGGTTTGCTTCCTAAAGATTGGGCGACAACAAAATACAAGGCAAAACCGCTAAAGAAGTTTGTCCCGCGACGACTGGCTCATTGCTTTGGAGATGCCCCGTGCAAGCTGAGTGGGCTGAGTGGGCTGAGTGGGCTGAGTGGGCCAAAGCCCACGCAGGCTACAAGTTGCCTGAGCTGTGAAACATTGTAGATAAAATATCGGAAAATTCGCTGGAAACCAAAAAATCACCAGCACAGAAATGTGAAACTGACGCGAAGGGACATGAACGATCTTGCCGGTAGCACGTGATAACATGTTATTCACAAGCGCAACAAACCCAATTCCAAGATCCAGGGATAGCTAAAAAATATTAAAATACTGTATGCTAAAAACATGTTCATGGGACAGGTGTCAGAGATGATTTTTGTTTTTTTTTCTTTGCGACCATGATAGGCCATCACGTGGGGTTTCATCCATGTGTGTGTTTCCAACAATTATGCATATCTACCGAAGTTTAGACTTTGGAATTTCATCTAGGCGTTACGGTTTGTGCAACCTTTTTGTCGGTAGATCTTGCCAACTTGATGTTCCATATCCTTCTTCGTTCAGAGGAAACATGAACTATCTGCAGATTTTCGGATTGCCAAGAGAAAGGGAAAGAGAGGAAGACCAAAGACAATCCAGCTACCTCGAGGCTGCATGGTTTTTACATGTTTTTACCCACCAGTCACTCTCGTAGACTTGATTATGGAACAGGCTGGAAAGAGGGACTTGAGCCTTTGACCTATTGACACTTGAATGTTGTGTCCAAAGTTCATTTTCCATTTTTGGGGCTGGCTGGAGTCCTTGGTCAAAGCCTAAATGCCACACTAGAAGAGATCAACATCAAGGGCGATGTCCTCATCATGATGCCTGGCCGCCAATGATGGCCAATCAAAGCTGCAGCCTTCAAATTAGAACTAGAAAGGGCAGAAGAAGAGCGCTCACACTTGGAGCCTGCGCCAGTACTGGTTGAGTCAGGGTTGGCTTCGTCCTAAGCTCTTCTGAGAGATCGCGGCTGTAGGGTTCCTGCTCTGTTCTGTAGTTAGCCTCTTGTTTTCGTCGCTGCTTTTTGGAGGATTGCTTTTCTTTGTTTTGCTCACGCTTTCCATTGCAAATTTGCAGAGGTCTGAGCCAAGTTTTTTTCCATTCTGTTTTTAATCCTTGTGGGGTTCTTCTTCTGCAGCCGCTTTGGGAGACTGGGGGGTGGGTGCTCAATAGCTGGGGACAATTGTCAAAACAGGCAAACCCAGAAACCATCTTTGCTAGGAAGGCCCAACCCTCTCGCAGCACGGCGCTTTGCGAGCGGCAGAAATACCGTGAAATCGCGATCACGTGGCTGGCCAAGGGGTTTTACCTTGCGCATCACGGCTGATATTTGCTCAGCCGTGGCATCCTCCAAGTCTGCCGACAGGCCTGCCACTCCTGATGCAGCATGCAGCCTGGCTCGGGCATCACCAAGAACTCTGACTCGTCCCCTAGGTTTGTCAGTGAGTGACAGTGATGCAATTAGTTCCTTCCACTTTAGGCGGGCTCGGCACGGATTGGTTCCTTAAGGATTTGAGCCCTAGTGAGCCCGTCCATGTTCACATTCTGCCACCTCCTGATGTGCACAAGCAAGTGGCAGACACGAACCAACCCCACCTGGATCGCTTTGATAGCAGAGAGCCGCCTGCCATTTTCCATAGCTGCAGATGCATCAGGGGCCAGATCTTTTCCCATTGTTGGCGGGGAGGAGCTTGAACGGCATGGTGGCGCAATATGTATCAGGAGAAAAACGTGAGGGAACTCTCATGGATCATCGAAACTTCCTCCAGACACCAAGTTGAGCTGAAACAGTTTGGACAGAAGACCAAAGCCATTGAAGCTGGCTTCTTTGTAGGCTTCCATGATGTCGGATGACTCGTTTTTCTACAGTAAGACTTCTTGGCATAGGATGGCTTTTTGGGCATGCTTTGCCGAGGCCTCCTGTTTCAACTTTTTCTGCAGCGCATTTGGAATGAACAGAGTGATCGTCAAATTACTGTCATCAATCATCAAAAACGGGGTAAATGCTTCACGGGATTGGATCACCAATACGTCGTCAGAATGTAAAGATCTGTTGACTCTGAGCTGCTCAGCTATGTGAGACCACCAATCCGAGCGTCAGGTCGTCAAGACGCCAACTGACAGACATTTTCCGTCACGACATGTTTCTGCCAGCTTCGTGATTGAGAATTTACCGGAAAGTTGTTCGCCTAGCACTATACGGCACTATGCAGCTCAGTGCATCAAGGCTTGCCATCCTCAGGATGAAGGTGCCACGATGATAGCGCTTGTTTTGGTAAGACGGTGAAGGCGTCTTGTCCAAGATAAGATAAATGAAAAACCGTGGCGTCCATCAAGCAAGCCAAAACACAATTGTTTCTGCGCGTGCTTTGCGCATGCAGATGAATATTTCCATATCGGTGAGAGCCGCAAACCATACAAGTTCAATGGGCCAGTCTTTGTGCCACGTGCGGAAAAGCAATGGATGATATGGATGCACGCCTGCCATTTGCCTGGAAAGCGGGTGAAGGTCATAAACTGCTACAGAATTCAGGAAGTTGCGCTCTTCTCCGAACTACAGGCTATCCGCGGCTTCAGCAGCAAAGAAAGACCGCAAAGTTTAGAGCGGCGAGCTTGAACATTCCTTACCTGGTAAAGAAACCTGCGTGGGACAATGGAATCACAGTGGTGTGTGCTTTGCCTCCTAGCAATCCGACCTCTAGATTTCTTAGGCGCTGAATATTTGTCGTGTAGCTTGGTCACACCGTAGAGGCTCCTTTGCTTTGCATGGCAGTAGTCGGTTCAACGTCCCCTGCTATAAAAGAATCTTCAGCAGCATATCATTAAACTGTCAGCTGAAACGATTTCGAAATCCAAACTTCCTATCCTGCTTTAAGCAGATGAACTCCAGCTGCATGCTGCTGAAGGCATTTCCAGAACTACGCCCAGACTCATAGATAGATTCTGATCAGTGCACCTCTGTGCGACGTCTTGATTCGTGACTTGGCTTTAGTGACAGATCGACATGGAAAAGTTTGCGCCAGTCCGGTGTTGCTGTAATGCTACAGATTCTGATCAGGCCCTCTCAAGTACGCTTCCATGTAATCAACATGGAAGCCAAGACAGATGCATCAATGATCAGTTGTTGCTTGATTGGTCCTTTGCCTGGAGGCAGATGTGATCCTTGCTTCACAGCAGAGCTGTCTGTTGACGGAGTTATTGAAAAAAGGAACAGGTCAGGTACAGTATGAGCACCTCTACTTACCCAATGCCCCACCTGACCTGCACTACAACTGACCTTGCTGCTGTTGCTGCTGTTGTAGAAGATGGAGGTTTGGGTGGGTTTGTCCCATTTTCCCAAGCCTGCAGCTGAACACCGGGTGGGGCCAATGTGGGCAAGTTCTTTCAATGTAGATTTAGAGGTTTTCGGCATTGTCCAGCAATGACACCGCCAGTCTATTGCTAGGGCAAACCTTTGGAAGCCCCGGCCAAAAAATTGGGACAGTGATCAAGCTGTCAAAGTGCTGATGCAGTTGACTTGCGGCGTTCTCCGGCGCGAGTCTATCAAGCTGCAAATCAGTCTAAAACTTTGAGACCTGCAGCTGTTTGAAGAAGTGTGTGACAAGTTGAACCAGCTCTATATTTAATCACATTTTCTCCAGGTGGAAGTTGGGATCAGCCTTTGGCACGACAGAACGCATCATGAGAGTACCATGCATCAAAACTGCCGCTGCTCTCTGAACTCTCGCTTGACGTAGCCACAACGTTTTTGACTTCCAGTTTCACGTCTTTCATAGGCCCGCTCTGCGTCCGTGAGACTCATCATGAGATTGCGGAGAGTCAGTGCATTAGTTAAGCGTAAAGCTGGCGTGCCATTTCTATTTTGAATGCCCAGATGTTTGAGTGATGAAAGTGACACGAGCATGATGTCACGGATGACAACGAGTGCAATGACAAGGCTCTTGCCAAGAAAGACGGGGAGAGACACGGCTGCTGTTGCAACACGACTTTGAAACATTCATGGACTTTCGCGCATGCTATTCGTCCCGCAACCAAGATCACAGATTGCCGCGGAAAAGTTTTCACAAGCGTCCCATGTCGGTTGCTACCATTGCTCGCTTCTAGGCAGCTTAATTAACTTCTATGTAGCAGCTTAGACAGCATTGCACCATACACGGACCATCACGCACCAAAGAGTTCATTTTTGCATCCGTTTGCTATTTTTTGCCAGTTTTCTTGAGGGGTCTGAGAGGAAGTGCAAAGGTTGAAGTCAACGCCAATCACGTGAGGAGGTGTGGTTTGACACCTCATTGCATAAGACGCCAAGCACCTCCAGGTGCCAGACCGCGTTATCTGGGTATAATCTGTGCGGTCTCGGAAGACGATGTTGCAATTCTTATGTTGCCGAAAGGATGTTGCTGATGTGTGCTTGCTGTATCTTGCTGTGTGCGTCTTCGAGGATTCACGGAAGAGCGCTTCCGAAACATCCCGGAAAGGCGTGCCTTGGAATCTGATGTGACATGTCAGATTGTTCAAGATGCTCCGTTAAACCATTCCAACCCTCAGATTACCCTTAGTTCCTCAAGACAAAGGTCTCAGGTTCCTGCGGCCATACGATGCTACTGAAGATGCCGCAGACGAAGCGGCCCATAGGATCTTTCCAAGGGCTCCCTGGAGGAAAGCCGACCCACACTTCTTACCCCGTGAGGAGCTTGTAGCCAGCCAGTCTCCAACCTGCAGGCGCAAAGACGTCAGTAGCTTGTGGGACATCACACCCCTTCTGCCTGTGTTGGAAAAAGTGGGAGAGCATGCGCGAAATTTACTGAACGCCTTAGGGTGTTCAATTTTTTTTAATTGAAGGATTTTGAAGCTGCTCTGTGCTATGAACTCTAAGCAGCAAGGCAACAATGACAATAGGTCGAAGTCACTATTACTGTCAATGCTTGTCTCATCCTTCTTGACCATTTGCTGTACCCATTGGGTTTGATCACTTTATATCACTTCTACATGATACATGTTGGTTGAGTTGGTTACATGCTGATCTCAATGGTGATCGGCACTGATTTTCCCGGCTAGTGTTTGAGTGTGGGCCAAAAAATTGCGTATTGGGCAGATGCTTGTTGTCTTGCGTTTCCTTCGCAAATTTCATACTGATAGACTGTGAGGGAAAGGGTAGGCGCTTCAGGGGCAATGAAAGTTCTTGGTTGCTTTCAGACTGCTGGTTTTTACTACATTTTTCTAGTGCCCCAAAGGCGATCAGACTGAAAAATATCATGTCGGTCAGACGTTGCTTCCTGCCACGGTTCTAGGTTTGCAGGACTACTATATACTGGTAGCATTCCTGAAGGACACATATTAAAAAGTAGTACTTAATCTTAATCGGCCTGGTTCGAGAATGCACGCCCTGAGATGCCAACTTGGTATACAAGCAATCCAACAGATACCCGGACTTAATTTAACACAATTCGGAGAGTATGTTAACATAAGACTGCGAGATTGGGTCAGGTTCCGAGCGGGCACAGGTTTCACAGATAATCAGGTGAGGTCGAGCGGCTGGAGGAGTAAGGATGCGCGGAGGACAACGGAAGGGAAGAAGCGGAATGCCGACATGAGCCCAAAGGACAAATGCATGTGAAACATGCAAATTGAAAATTGCGGGGAGAATCAACAAAACCAACGAATGCAAGCAACAAATTCAGCACAAAAAATGGAGACCGCTAATTCATTGTCCTTACAGGTAGCCACTGCCCAACTGAGTTCATTCAAGCCAGGCTGGCGTCACCAATCCCTGAAATTCCTTCCCAGCGGGTCTTAATCTGATGGGCAGGGGCTGATTTCTCCCCATCCCCATTTTCCACCGCCAAAAAAGGGCTCCCTCCTCCTATCATCAAGAAAAGATAGCCGACCATCATCAAGCATCAGATGCAGCATTATCATACAATATCGTGATCATCACAGCCTTATCAGTTTTGGTCACCACATTATCATTATGAATTGACATATTATGACAATTATTCCCCATGAGTTTGTGTCTCAAGATGTGAGGTGCATGCCATGATTTCTCATGACAATACCTCCACGGACACAGATATCACAGATATCTAGATCTGCATTGTCATTTGCCAATGTATATGTTGAAGGCGGAACTTTTAAAGTCCTGATGTCTTCCTGTGAGCATCATGTTGATGATACGAATCCGTTCTTCTTCGGTATTGACTGATCCTCCAGTGCTCCATATCAATACGTTTGCCACAACTGCACACGTTGCTTCTGGCCTCCTTATCCCTGTCACTCCCGTCTGCACCATTTCCATCCATTTCCTGGCCGTGCCTCCATTCCTTTCTCCTCCAAGCTTTTTTCTCTTTACCCCTTGGCTTCAAGTGAGGGTAAGAGCAGGTACCGTGTTTAGCAGATCATTTTCCAGCTCGGCTTTCCAAAGTTTGGCTCAAGTGAGATCTTGCGGGACCCTGAGATCTTGTGTCCAACCGGGGTCTCAGAGAGTTCGGTGGAAACTGATTCACAACTTGGGATCCAACAGCCAACAACCAAGTAAAACTGTAAAACCGAAGGTTTTTGCTGGCATACCAGGGGCAGACAGTATCAATAAATATCAATAAACAGGAGCATCTCTTCAACTAGCTGAAGCGGAAGTCTGAAGCCTGTCGCAGTCACAGTGGGAACCAATGATGCCACTGGTATGCCACCGGCCTGGTTTGAAAGCACCTGCATGACACCGCAGGACATTGCATTTCTGAGGTTTCTTGCGATGCCAAAGATGCCAAAGATGCCAACAGTGAAGACCTTAGAATTTTGTGTGCTATTGGTGTGGTGGCGTTGCTTTCTGGTACTCAAACGTGATAGTGGCGCCCCCCCATTCTTGGGTATTTCATTATTGGTTGTTGGTTGTTCGTTGCTGTTTGAATGACACAAGTCCCCAATTTCCGTGCGCGCTCCTTCTTGTCTTCTGTCAGGGTCGCCGTGTTTTTTTCTCCAAACACACGGATACATATGTGTTGTAAATAATATTGTTCGTCTATAGAATAGTATATGGTAAATGCTTCAGTGCTGTGTGTCTGGCTGGAGGATTAAACCATGTTAAACCAACAAGTTGGAGCCATCAGGCCATCCAAGTGAGAATGCGTCATGACAATAGTTCCATTCAACCAACAGTTTATTTGTCAAGAATAGTTGAATCATATTGCTTAGCATAGCAGTTACTTAATCAAGTGTGTTTTTGAGCCTGAACATGAGCAACCTGTTTTGGGTTCACTGGTGCCCGATTTTCACCCATAGTGGGTAGATCACGTTCTCCAGCTTCGGG
The DNA here is from genome assembly GCA_003297045.1 of Symbiodinium sp. clade C Y103. Classification (NCBI taxonomy): domain Eukaryota; class Dinophyceae; order Suessiales; family Symbiodiniaceae; genus Cladocopium; species Cladocopium sp. clade C. The sequence continues at coordinate 3,601 of BGPT01003210.1, read as the reverse complement.
CCACCAAGATAGATAGGCCGATAGGTAGAACGATAGATAGACACATAGAAAGATGGACAGAGAGAAAGATAGCCATAAGAATAGATGAGATAGATAAACAGGGATCTATCGATAGATGGATCGATAGATAGTTCGGTAGATCAGGTAGATATCTAGGCGTTTCAGCGATTCCTAGCACTTCCTGCTTAGAAGTTGTGATGCGGCAATCATCCGACCGACGTTTTGGGCCAGACCCGCTTGGCAGTTTTAATTTCTGCATGATGATAATGATCAGAGTGGCACCCCCCAGTTTTGAGTTGGTTTAAGACATCCATTATTTCAATAAAACCATCTGCCATAAACCAGAGTTATACAACCAAGTTGTAAGTTGTAAACCATCTTGGCTAGCTATGGGGCACCAGATTGTAATGACCACTGTACCATTTTGTTTCCGGATTGGTTCAACCATTAGCCAGCTACCCAGGTGCAACTGGATACTTGAGGAGACACACTTCACCTTTGCAGGAGAATGATGCAAAAGAGATTGCGATGAGGAGCGGATAAACGTGCAGACATTCGAAGCCTTGACATCTCCTGAAACCTAAGCCTTGGCTGCGGGCCATGCCAAGACAAGACCTGAGTATTAAGCATGTCAAGGTTGACAGCAGTGAACTCCACTGGAGTTTGATTGCCAATAACCTCACGCGGAATCAGAGCTATGGCAGCTATGAAAATTCAATTTTGCCTTCAGATGTGCCTGTCGGTTTTCCTTTCATACGAGCTAATCGACGACCAAGTCAGAAAATCACTTTGCGAAACACATGAGCGACTGCTTTTATTTAGCTAAATGGAAAGTAGTATTGGGGCGTACCCCGGTTTGTCGAACACATCATAATTACATTGCAAAACGAGGTAGGAACACCCCGAGAGCGAGGTAGGCATCGCATATAAAGCATTTAGCTATTAAAAACAAGTGCGGCGTTGGAAAGCGAGGTCAGACCCCCCAAAAACGCTACAGGACTGGAGAACGAGGTAGGAACACCCCGTCAATTGCGTTATGTACCAAATAAATCCAAATAACTTGCGCGGCTCACATGCCGCACCTACAGCGCAGCCAGAAACACAGGTTGGAACCTTGGCTGCTCCGATCCTGTGGAATTTGCTGACAGTATCCAGGGATAGATAGAAAATATTTTGTTTGCAGTACTGTGCAGCCAGTGCCCTTTTTGCATGAGCTTCCTTAGTCTTCTTTTGCTTTTGCTTTGCCAAGAGTTTTCCGATTTTGTTGTTCACCTTCTCTTGGTATCTCTTGGTTAGAGATTACATCCAGCTTCGCTTGGTATGCTTTTGGATAGGAAGGTCTTGGAACGGGTGCAGTTTTGGAACGTATGTCAACATGCCCACTCGTCGTTGCATTCTTTCTGTTTGTTGGATGCAGGGATTTCACAACCCCAATTTCCCCGCGAGGCCATCCCGCTTTGCTGTGTAGGCCGAGCCATGACAAACATGTCGATCTAGCAGGGAACAGCTGCTTCGATGTACTATGTGGCCATGCCCCCATTAACAGAACATAACAAAACATGACAAAGACAAAGCAACTTGGAATGTGGTTTCTCCAAGGCCACTGTTACTCCTCGCATGATTTTTGTGGACGAACGAGAATCAGATGCAATGGCATTGGATACTAACTGCTCCATTGCATGGGAATAACATTTGCGCTGTTCATTGATTCAGCAGCAAATTGCAAACATCAGTGACACCTGAAACTGGAAAACAAACAATTTCGGGGCACATCCCATTGGATATACAGTACAGATATGTATATATGTATATGTGTGTATGTATATATATATATATATATGTATGTGAATTTGTATAATAACATATGCCTCAAACATCCTCAAACACATCCATTCGTGAGGGATATGACAGACATGGAGCAGCGACTTGTGAATGGCACCATGGAGGATCCCGAGGCGCCCCGGGGCTTGGGCACAGCAGGATTCAGTGGGATTTCATGGGATCTCAACGTAATTTAATGGGGATATATCATGACAACAGCTCATGATATATTGACATTATCCTGCTGAATTTGATTCAAAACGTTGGATTTGGGATATTGACATAAACACATTTAACAAAACCACTAAAAGACAGAGGGGATCTGGGTGGCATTTGCAACTGCATGCTTGCCATAAAGGCTGAGAAACTGGATGAGGTAGCAGCAGTCCCAGTGCAGGCGGCATTGGGGTTGATTTCAGTTTCCAACTTTTGACTCTTCAAGGTCCTTTGATTGTTGAAGCGGAAGTGGAAAATTTATGGCAGAAAATCAGTTGGTTTTGCAGCTTTGCACATGATTTCTTTTGCTGAACACAGGAGCAAACATATTCAATCTGTGGTGCGATCATTGAATCCTTTGGCTGCTTGCGTATTTTGCCGAGGTACTGTATAAAGAAAGGCATTTTGAATTTTGGTCACTGGAAAATTCAAAATCATGAGGTTGCACGGCAACTGGTCTGAAGGTCCATTGTAGAGTCTCGATCAACATTATATGATATTTATATGTGTAAAAACTGTATATACTTTGAGTCAATCAGCGTCAATCAGCTGAGGCACAAGAGGCTCCGCCCGGAGATGCTGAGACTTTGCCACCCATTCGAGAGGGCTTGGCAGAGGCGCGGAGGGTACAAGGCTTCTGGGGATTGGATACCTATGGGAGCTTAGACTTAAAACCACATGGATCAGTAAATATTGGAGGCTCAGGCAACATGGAAGGTTTATCAACATGCATCACCGAATGCACGAATTTATTGTTGGTTTGTGAGCCTACAGTTCTGCATCCAGCATTCCAGCATGCTTTAAGGCCTCGCAAATTGGAACCCCCTGAGCTCGGGTGCAGTGCAGGTTTTACCCGTGAATGCCAAGCGCAAAGATGGCAAGAATGATGTCTTCTACAATCCGGCGCAGGCACAGTGAAGGGTTTTCATGACACCTGATCATGAGTTTCAGAGTTTGTGAATGTTTGTGAGCAGGATTACTTGAATCCGGAGGTTTCACTTGTGAATGCCCATACCCAACGCGACCAGCAAACGAACCAACAGGTGACTTTTTGGCTACCCACGATAAACCCAGAAAAAGGAGTGAAAATCCCAAAGCTCCATCAGCTGATATTGTTGGTGCATTCCAGTTTTGCTCTTTACACTGTGAAATTCACATCCCCATTTTTGGTACTATGATACTATGTCCCTCCTTTTTGTTGGCAACAGGTTCTTCCCTTTTTTTGCTAAGAAAAACAGATCCCCTTTTTGCAACACCGAAACCGTGACAGTGAGAGCCCAGTGAGGTCTTCAACCGGGACCTCTCCGTCTTGGTCTTGTCGGTCTTCGGCAAGCTTCGCTGCTTGGCTCGCTGATGGAAGCTGATTCAAGTTGATGCAAATTTAAGGGCAAGGACAGTGCTATTTACTTTTACATGTTTTGATGTGTACTGTACATACATACATATCATATTTATATATACATACATATACAAGTAGTTCCCGGGCAAGCCGGGGTCGGAAGTTTCAAAAATTGAAACACCTATAGCTTATAGAACTGAACAGAGCCTGGGCCTATAGGATGCA
>BGPT01003209.1:28749-44329 GCA_003297045.1 Symbiodinium sp. clade C Y103 | reverse complement strand
AAGGTCAAAGCCTGGTTCTGTGAGAAGCTTTCTCTCAAGCCCAGCCCAAACCATAAACATGTTCACTGTAAGCAGAATGTGAACTTCATGTCTCTTATAATGGTGTATTGGTTTAGTTTCTGTTTTGGCATCCCAAGAATGCTTTGTTGGTATTGGTAGGATGGTTTGATGCTGTGGTATCCCATGATGTTTATCTTGATATTGATCATGATATTGATCGGTATTGATCCTGATATTGGTCTTGATATTGATCATGATATTGATCACTTTTGGTCAAAAATATTGAAATTTTTTTCAATCCCAATCAATCCCCACGATTGAAAAAATCAATCCTGACGATTGAAAAAATCAAGTTCAATATTATTATTGATCAGGATTGATCAGGATTGATTTTTTTCAATATCGGATCCTCAGGGAATATCTGAATTACCGATATTGCAATATGTTTACCTTTTGGGGGAGAATGTGTGAATATACATATTTATTTTACTACAGGCAGTCGATGATGTCAAAATCTTAAAACCTCGCTGCCCAGGCATCCAGCCAATCTGGCAAGCCAGATGACCTCACTGAGTTGCCCAGCAGCGCAATGTCGTCAGGAACATCCACCACTGCGTCGGACCTTGGATCCGATGTGTCTTCGCAATCTTGGGGCGGGTCATCCGCTTTCAGTGACAAACTCCAAAGGGTTGTGGCCCAGTTGGAAGCTATCAAGATTGCCAAGTCAAATCCCCAGGGTGATCATATGAAAATGGCAATGGGGGAAGAACCAAAAGGCATGTCCAAAGAACCACTGGTTGAGAAACCGGAGTTGGTGATTCCCCATGGAAAGACACCCATGGAACGTGCTGCTGCCATCCTCAGGATGGCCAAGGCTAAAAGGTTATCGGCCGAAAGGTTATCGGCTGATCATGAGAACAAAAAAGGTCCCAGTGAAGGTAAGACATGCCCACCAACAACCTCCATGGATGGGTCCGATGATGATGATGAACGCATCCCTGACTATGTCCCTTGTCATTGCTTATTGATGATTTTTTATCCTTCAGCCCTGACAGTAAAGTCTTTACGATGTTGGTGTTTTTTGGTCAAAGATCCTCATTATCTACAGATGTATCTTATTATGTCATCCACCCACAAGCTACTAACACATGGGATTATTGCCCTTCTCTCTTGATACGGCCGAGGTCTACGAGTCTGTGGATGATGGCTTGCCACCTTCGTTTCCTTTGCGGGATCAATATGTCCCAAACAAGAGGGCTGCACTTGAAGCCGCGGAAGTTGTAAGTTCCCATGATGGGGATTCGGGCGATGATATCCCTGAAAAACCCAAAAAGACCACCAAGGGTGACCGTCGACCCACTAAGAAGAAAGCAGCCCCAAAGAATCCAAAAGAGGGTTCACGCAAGAGGGGCCCTTGGAACTACAATGAAACCAGGATGGAATTTTTGACTGATTTGAAGAAATCCGGGCTCACTTTCACGCAAGCTAAGAAGGAATGGGACAATAGTGACAAGAAACGTGAACTCTTGTCAACACTGTCGCTTCCAGAGTTGAAACGAAGGAAATTTGTTCCCAAATCATGCAAGACCCACCCATGGGCCTAGCTTCTCTTTGAACTTTCAAATCTATTTTCGGGTGGGGTCCCAGCTTGAACACGGGCCACAACAACTGGCCGGTGAATGTGACTATAGACGTTGGCGAATGTTTGGGGAAAATGATCTTAAATGCAATTGCCAGCTGTTGGTTTTGTGATTTCCCACATGTACTCCAATTCAACTGTGTTACATTTTTGAAGTGCGCTTCCTGCTGCATCATTCAAATCCGAAGGGGTTTTGTGAAGCTCAAAGCTAGCTAATCCAAAATAGGCGAACCATGTTTGTCCGCGGCATGTTGACATGGCGATTTCCGCCGCTACTGATCCTTGCAGTGTTCCTGACACGAGAGAATCCTCTTCTCAAACATGACTCTGATGTTACTCAGCTAAACATTGAACAGTGGTTTCAAGATAGAACCGTGTTGCAATAGTATTTTTACCTTACAAAGTCTGCCGCTTGGACCCAGGCTCGTGATTTCTTAGAATTATGTCGTGCTGCGGTAAGCACAGTCCTACGATCAGACCCTTGGTTACTAGATAATATTTCCATGTCACTTCCATTTGATCTATGCCTCACAGAACCACACCTTTCTCCTGTGGACCCCAGCCGTGGCAAGGAAGGCCTGCGCGGAGTGGCATTTGAGCTGAACGACAACCCAAAGGTCTTCGACTTGACAACCCCAAGCGGGTTTGTGTTGCTTGGAACTTGGTAGCTATCTCAGTGTATAAAATCCATAGAAATGTTTGACCCCATTGAGATTCGAATTCGTCAACACCAGTCTTGCTAGGTTGGCGATCAATGAAATACTTCGTTGCAAGCCTGGAGGATTGGTACTCATGGCGCCAGTCTGCAAATCATTTTCCAGAATGTCTAAAACTTAGTTTATTGATACTGTATGCACAAAGGACCCAACACAACATGTTGTGTCTCTTAATTGGTCAAGGATAATTTGCAATCAATGCAGGTGTTTGCACACAAGTGGACGGAACTGCTTCCGCCCCTATGGAAATCAAAACTTCATTTTCGTGAAGACGGGCAACCTGTTAGCTTGCCGTGTGTCTTTACTATGCCTGTTATGTAGCTGGATGGGACTCGTATGGATACTGGAACAACCCAGTGGATCGAGTATGCACCTGATGCCACGGTTCCAACAGGTATGGGCCATACTCAGAGCATCTAGGCAAGTGCAAGTGTAACAGTTTTCATGGATTGTTGCAATTTCTATACATCCATACTTTGAATTGAGATATCTCTATAATCTGTAGCATATACCCTGTATAGCCATTCAATTTGCCTGTGCTCAGGTATGGTCTTGCCGCTTCTGGATGGGCAACTTCAACGGACCATCCCCGAAACCACATATATTTTTTTCAAATGAGATTGGTTTTATCCGACTCCTCAGTGAGAAAGCAGGGTATATGTCCAGGGAAGCCCAATTACAATGCCCTGTTCGTACAGCTACAACCTACATTGACAAACAAGGTGTCAAGAGGTCTGTCGGAAAGAAAAAGGAGATGCGGGAAAGCCAGAATTTCAGCTGAATGGCATAGTTTCCCATAGTTTCCTTTTGTGGTGTGTTAGTTCTTTTTGATATACACCCAACAACTGATGCATCATGGGGAGAAAAAACACAAATCGAACTTTAGATTGAAACGCCCCCAAGGCACTACACTCCAGAATTTGGTGAGTTCATCGCAAATTACCTCATGGAACGGCGTGCTCGATCTGATGCCCCTGTGATTTGAAAACATGTTAGCCAAAATTATGTCCTATCCAGATCTTTTCACTATATGAATCCCCTTTGTATCTCCACCTCTAACTATCAGGTAGAACTTCCGGGACCGATTGATCCACCAGATCTGGACGATACTATGGACGACCTTGAGCTCTTCCGCAACTACTGTCTTCCAATCACCGACATGTGGGAAGAGGAGCGGATAAGCCAAACATGATGTCCCAGTAAAATGTTTTGACTTACTGTATATATATATATATGGTGAGTTTGTCTTTCTCCTCAAAAAGAGAAAATTATAATCAAATTGATCAGGTCGGCTGCTTTGCCCCGCCTTTGCAGGCTGAGCTGGTGAAGGTGGTTTCCTACCTCGCGCGGTGCAAGCACACGACATTGCCAACGGGATGGGAACCTTGGTTTGACCTGCAATAAAGCCAGTTAAAAAAAAACAACATATATATATATATATAGATAAATCAATATAGGTTATATATATCCTCTTTTGTGGTTTTGCGGAAGCACCGCAAACATAAATAGTCCCATATAGAGATGTAAAATCCAATAGTTCTGATACTTATATATCTATATATATATATATCTGTATATATCTATCCTCAGGTTTATCACTGATATAATTGATTCCGGGCTGTTCGAAGCTCGATGCATTTTTGAACATGAATCAATTATCAAGTCCCCGTGCTGATCATCAAGGTAGCTTGGGATCATATTGAGCCCAATGTGAAAATCATTGAACCAATCCGAGCTAAACCAACAATCAAACTTTGCGGTGAAGTTCTGATGGTATAACAATTTCACGACCCCCTGGGTGCGCCCAGGACACTTTGATTGATGAGCTCTCCCTTCGAGAGCCCGTGGCACCAAAATGATGTCTGAGGGGCGTTGATGGTATGCCTACTGTATAATTTGGGGTGAACGTGGCAATATCCATGTTCTGGCTTGAAAAGCCCACAATTCAAATATGGTAAGGGATCTCTACATTCGCTTTTGGATTCTTGCGACAGCGATGTCAAAATAATGCTTTCTTCAATCAGTAGAGAGTTGCAACTGTTACATTTGGCCTTCTTCGAGCCATGAAAACACGATGTACGTGAAAACCTTCTGAAAACATAGTTTTTCATGATTGGTGAGGGTATCATCGAATTACGGGAATTTCAAGAAAAAACACGAAAAGCACGAAACACGAAAAACACGAAAAACACGAAAAAAAGTGCGCGTGAAAAAACGTGAAAAGACCATGAAAAAACCCTTCAAGGCCATGACAAACTCATGAAAAACGTGAAATTAAAAAAGCCTCCTTCGGCCACGAAAATCCACGAAAATTCAAATTTTCCGGAGATATTCATTGAACATACTTGTTTTTTATGATTTTTGGGTTTTTGTCAACTATTCCACATTATTGATATATGTGTGAAATTGTTATCTACTCATCGAGATTTCCCAACCCGATAACCTTTGCTCAGGGATTTTCGACCCGTGTTTTCCCAGCTTTTTCGCCAACCATGGCGAAGATTCGTGCCAGTGCCAATGCTAGTGCCCCGGCTTCGCGTGCTGGGCCTTCGGTTGAGCCTTGTGTGAGAAGAAGGATCTAGAGAGTAAGTCTAAGGAGAAGGCAGCCCCTGCAGAATGTGGAGGTGAACCTCAGAAGTCGGAACCTTCTTCTGGATCCATGGATCCAGCACCCAGGACACCGCCAAGAAGGACCAGATCGTTCTGTTCGCCAGAGCCCAGGAACCCTATGCCTCGGAAGTCGGCACCTGCAACCAAGGATGCAGAGCCCAAGAACCCTCGGTCTCGCAAGCCGGAACCTTCAACCAATGATGTGGAACCCAAGAACACTGAGCCTCAGAAGTCGGAACCTACCAGAACCGTGGAGCCGGCGCCCAAGAAGCGTAGAGTCACTGGAAAGCAAAAGGAGGATACTGATGATAAGGAGAACAGCACGAAGAAGGGGGAAGTCTTACCTTTGATCCCAGCAGCCTGCCCTTTGAGTTGACCTGGGGAAATTTCGGAAAGCTCAAGAGCCATTACAAGTTGAGTGATGCAGACACGACCGCAATTCTCATTGCTACGTGTGGGCCTTCTGAAGAGGGAAAGCGATACTGGGAACGCTATCGCGTGTCTACTTCGGAGCCGAAGCCCGCATCTACGTCATGCCCTGACAAGTCACCTCTGGAAAGTGATGGTGGTGAAGAATCAAGGAAGGTTGCAAAGGCACCGTCTATGAAAACCCTTGAGAATGCCGAGAGCTTGAAGAAGCTGAAGATCAACACGGAGCATGGAGATGGGAGGAAGAGCAAGGCAGCTAAGACCTCAAGGACTGATGAACCAATGGTGGAACCCGAAAAGCCAGCTCCCAAGACTCACAATGGTCGCAGAATTGTCAAAGTGCATCCTGACACTCAGCACCCGTCTGACTATGAAAGTGAGTACAAGTACGAAGACCCTGAGGAGGAAGACGTGGAGGATGATGACGAACACCCCGTGACCGACAAGGAGGATGCCTCCGACGAGGATGACATTTTATCGACTTGTAAGAGTCGTGGCAGTGATGATCACCCACCCCCTGCACCGCCAAGGGCATCCCAAGTTCCTGAGGCAGAGGAGACTGTCGCTATGGAGCTCGAAGAGACTCGCAGTGAGCCGGTCAAGCAGCCCATTGATGAAGCAGCTTTGGACGCAAAGTATGCCCTGAAGGAAAGTTTGAAGAGCGTAGCCACTCCGGCCAAAGCGGAAACTTGGCTTCTATATGTTTTTTGTGATTCACTGTTTTCTACTTTCCCATTGAAAACTCTTACTACCACCATATAGGAGATGATCCAAAACATCAATTTTGAAACTTGGTATTGAACCGGTCTCCAGGCAGCACCTTTGGTTACACCTGCACGTGGGTCATCATACCATCGGCTTCAGCTTCTTGCCAATTTTAGCTTTACAAAAAATGCTATATTTTTCCCATACCCATGCTCTCATATTTTTAGTCCCTATAAACCACATCAAGATATTATTTTTTATGCCCTTTCTAACTTTCGTTTTGAGGTCATGCGAGACCCTGGTGCTTGGGCAACAAGAAGTGTCACGTCAAGCATCAGATCTCAATGGCACTGCTTCTCCTGAAGATGGCAAATCTGATTTGGCATCAGAGTTCCCTGGCTCATTTTTTTCATTGGCTTATTTTCCACCAAACATGTTGTGGTCCCATTTTTGTGGAGTTTTTTCAAACTGGTTTCTTGTTCAATTATGTTTACATACTATGCACCATTTTGCTTCTGAGGCTTGGCCCATCTGCTTCCAGGATGGGTCACGATTCTCCAGAGATCTCGGCTCAGAAGGCTTCTGAACTGCTGCAGTGCTTGACAAAGTTGCAGGACATGGCCACAGATCCCGCTGTCCAGCAGGTCTTGGATGGGCTCTCCAGCCAATTTCCTACCATTCTCCGACCAACGCATGAGCGTGAGGAAGTGCAAGCTGCACGTGATGGTGCCCCTTCGTCCTCAAGACCAGCTTCCCGTACCGCTGCGAAACCCTTGGAACCCAAGAAGGTGGAGGAGACTGAGACTGAGAATGACAAGGTGAAGACTAAGACGGAACCCAAACCAGAACCAACCACCGTCAAGAAGGAGGCGGAAGATGCCCCTCCTGGTGATGCTGCAGCACCCAATTCAGAAATTGTCAACAGCAGCACCCACCGCAAGGAGCACGCGAGATTGAACCGACGCATGGCATCAACCGATGCAGCTACGCACCCAGAGATGGTCCGATTGTGGCAGGGAAATCGATCGGTGGGGGGCTTGAAAAACGTTGGCATGTTGCCACAAAAAATCACCAACTATGTTTGTAAACTCATTTTTGTTGGAAGAAAAAACAAGTGGCCATTTGAACTTCCCCCTGCATCAGGAAAAGTCAGCCTTGTTGAAGGCATGGATCAACAGTGGCGAAAATCTTGATGCCTGTGAATGCACCCTTGTCATCAGCCGGAAGCAGGAAGCTTCCGTGGAAAACGGAAAGGAGCTGTTAACCATCGCCCAGATGGTGGAGCGAAACTTCAGCCAGAACCTTTAACCTGCTTGCAGCACATTTTGTTGTTAGCTTTCTAACCGGTTATTGTTCATGGATTCCTGTTGGCTCCATATCCCCAGAGATTGCCACCCAAAAAATCAACTTGCCAGTTTTTTTCCAATTTTTTTTCATGGAAAAATTTTCAACACACCGAGACAAAGGAAGAAGATCGACAGTATTTTGCGACGAGGTGACGGACTGCCGGACCCAGACGCACCGGATTGTCCGGAATCCGTACGTTTTTGGTGCTGGACCTCAGGGAAGTACCAGGAAAAGGAAAAATTGTCTTTGACAGGAACTTCCTCAATTGCCGTGAAGCCTTCCAAAGAAGGCGTGGCTTCTTTGGTGGACAGCGACAACATGCCAGCTTCCGGTGGTGGGCTTTCCGTTGGGAGTGGAGGAGGGTCCGGATCCATCTCTTTGCAATCCTTGGTGGGGGTCATGAACGATACGCATGCGAACAAGACCAACAACGGTGGCAACACTGCCCGTGCAAAGGGAAAGGCAAAAGCCAAGGCCGCCGCAAAGGCCAAGGCTGTGGAACCCCAGACCGCCAAGGAGAAACGAGAAACTGGCCGTAGCTGTGCTTGATTTTGGCTCATCTTTTCTTCAAAACAACCAATCAATTATTGGGCCCCATGTCAAAGGGATAGTTTGTTTCTTTTAATTTGTGTACTTTCCCGGTAGCTTTTTCCCAACAATTTCAAAAGAAACAGGTAAAGATTTGAAGAAGGAGCTGAACAACTGCTCGATCCTTTTCGATCTTCCGCAGAACCACGAGCTTCGCAAATCACTTTTGAAGTTCAAGTCCCAGATGGAATCTCTCGTTGACAAGTTTCTCGGCTTTGAGTGGTGTGCTGATCTAACTTCAGCTTATGGATTTATTGAGATATACATGATGAAATAGATAGCCGAAGATGAATGGATAGATACAGGTAGGTAGGCAGGAGAGAGGGAGAGAGGGAGATGGATGGATGAATGCATAGATCGATAGATAGATTCACATACAACCTAAACATTTTTTACTTCGAGTGATCCTCACCAGCTGACATATATATTTTGACATTTTCTCTCACTGACATATGTTCTGACGTAAAAAAAGGAAGGAATTAATCACACTATACCCCGAGCCTGTGCTGCCCCTTCAAATGCTATCTTGAGGTTCAACACTTGCGCTGATGATGCCATCGACGATCTTTTTGAAGAAGCCGGTGAAACGGTGGGGTGTTCAAAAACATGTTCACTCAAATGAACGTACCCCAAAATGATTAAGTTCTACAATAGGCCCAACAACCTCATCTTGTGGTCTCCATATCCTTTTTTTTGGGTGGGGTGAAAAAAGGATGTCCTTTTGTCCTTTTGCGGTTCAACACCAATATGGGGATCCGCTATCACCAGCCGCAATCTTCTCATCCAGGTGGATGAGTGCCGTCTTCTGAGGGTCCAAGCCCGTGCAGTTGCGAATGAGCTTAAGAAGAGCCAGGAGTCCAACTGATGGGCCTCACGACGGCCGCATAGCACAGGGAGTGAGCTCAGCTGGTTGGGCACGTCGAACAAGGGGAAAGTTCAAGGTTGCTGCCTAATGGGCACCAGAATTCCAATAGCCATTTTGACATAATCATTCGGTTTTGTAAAACATTCAAACTCTCTATATGTATAAACCTTGAGGGATCTTCCATGTCTTGTTGATTTCAAATTCCGTCATTTTTCTTATGCATTTGATGTTGATAGCCCCTGCAGCACCAAAACCGTGCCTTTAGTCCCTGCTGACCACCCGGAATTTTGACCGACACCGTTGAGCTGAAGGGCAACCATCAAGATCGAAAAAATCTGATGTTGAGGGATTGTTCAATCACGGATGCACAAATCATATTTGCCAAATGTTGTTGGTTGTAAAAAACAATTTCCCCACGCAGGTTCCAGAGGATCTTCTCATGAACTCCGAGAACGATTGGACCAAGTGTTACTTCGTTATGATTTATTCTTTGCCTCCTGGGGACTTCTGTTCAAAGAATTGCCCATAGATTTTGTTTACCCCAGAAATCAGCCACTGCCATCTAAGGTTAGGTGAGTTCATTGGGTCTGGACGCAAAAGCGTTAATCACTCTCGACTTTTGGGTGAAGCCTACGATTCCAATCTGGTTTCGCCCCTTGGATGAAAGATCGCAAAATAGGAACACCTAGCTATATATATATATATATATTTACTCACACATACATACACATATACAGATTAGAAGTATATATATATATATATATATAAATAAAAAGATATCTATATATATATATATCAGTGTGGCATGTATCAACACACACACACACACACATATATATATATATATATATAGGTGACATGTACAGTTTTAGAATAGATACATCTGTGACTATCAATAAATCTGTTGAATATATTGTTGGGGTGCTTTCAGTTCTTAGGGTTCCAGCCATTCCCACCAACATCCATCAACCTATATGTATTGAAAACCATCTGTGTGTTTGCGCACGGTTGTGTGTAGCTAAGTTCCGCTAGAGAACGTGGATTACATGAACGCGCAGCTCGCTTGGGCATCTCCTTGCCGTGCAAGAGGACGATCGTGACACTTCCCATGGCGTGCAGTGGAGATGAAGGTGGTCTTGAAATGGTCAACTGGCCAATTTTGATGCCTCATCATTTTGCAGCTGGGTCGCAAATATAGAAATCCAGCTGTTCTTACTTGAATGCCATCAGATCGGTGCTACCGCACTGTCTTAGGTATCGGCCTTATTGGCGGAAGGTTTCTTGAAAGCTCTGGTGGGCGACTTTTCCCAGTTAGAGGACTACTGGAGGAACATGTTGAAAGACTTCCCCGACCACCCAGTTCGATCAAAGGACCCAACTCTGAAGCACAGCGTGGGCTGTACTTTGAATTGATCCTTTGACTGTGCCCTAGCATTTTTTGTTTGCAAAAGGACGGCTTCAAAATGATAGGGTTTTTCCCTGTGAGTCGTCATCTTTATCCAAGGCGACGAAGTGGATGCGCTTGGTGACAGTTGGATGTTCTTGCTGTGGAGTTCTGACTCTTCGCCTTATTTGACTCAGTCAATGAGCAGTCGTTTTCCAATTGCAGTGGTGCCAGCCGCCCGTTATGCCATTTCAGAAACTGGAGTGAACCTGACTTTAGAGGCGTTAACATCCCACATTGTCCGTTCCTTCAACAAGCTCTCTGAACAAGGAGTCAAACGGGGCATTGGGTTGACAAACTTGCACGCACCTGCATTTTGGATGTGCAATGTGAAATGTTTGTTTTTTTTTGGTCCCTGGGGTCCCTAGTCCCTAGCTACAAGTCCTTGGGGTTAAATTTTGCCGGTTTAAACCAAGGTAGCTGTGCTGCGGTTTTACTGCATGGGGTTTCGAGGCGACTGGAAAGCGCTATGCCAAGTGTTTTCCTTCAGCAGGAGCTATAATCACAATGAGGCCAGGCACGGTAGGCATATCAGGCATTGCTCGGAAAGTTGCAATCGAAATGTATTGGAAATATTTTCAATCACCAAAAGAGGTTTCATTTTTCAGAAAAGATTGCCAAGCCTGTGCAGATATGTTGGCTGTGCCTGGCAACCAAAGGGAATGAAGGTGACGAGGACATGGCTTTCACAAACATTGCAGAAAACGCCCCACACCGGGCAACGTATTGCACGAGGCCACCATGGAACCATCCTCCTCCATATTCGCAGCTTGTGGGATTCTCCATAGACAAGGTGATGCCAGACCTTTTGCATGTTCTGAATCTCGGCATAGGCCGAGACTTGTGCGGGTCGATCCTCAAGACCGTGCTCAAGGAGAGGCATATTTTCACTGAATCCACCATCGAGGGCAGGATGGAATCTGCAACGCGGTCTCTTCGCAGCTTCGCACGTTTGCATCATTTCCCCTTGCGGATGAGGAGGCTCACCAAGAAGAAATTGAACTGGGGCCCAGAGAAGTACGCAGAATTGCGCACTGGGTCTGGTTATGACAATTCTGTGGTTGCACGATGGCTGGAAGATTTGCTGAAACCATACTCCCAGATATACCCCAAGTTTTGTACCATGTTGTGGGCGCTGAATACCAGCATGTCCATTTTGTATGGATCCGGGTGGTTTTTGTCACCAAGATTTGTCCGGATATTTGTCCGTGTGTTTATCAAGATGGCCTCTGTGGCTATTGAGGAGCACCAGTTTTCTTTCAGGTGCCGACCAAAGCTACACTTGTTGGAACACGTTTTTCTCACCCGGCGAACAATCAACCATGCTGTTTATTCCACATGGATGGACGAGGATTTCCTCCGGCATATCAGTCGCACCCTGCGGCTGTCGCCGCCTGCTGCTGCGCAAGAGCGTATTTTGCAACGGTGGTTACTTGCTCTCCCAGAGAGCCTGCGACGTAGCATGAACTCCTAACTATATGTGTGTTGAGTGCACGCTTGGAAAATCTGGGATCCCCGGCGCCGTGTGCCGGGCCACTGTGGTGGCCAGGGAGCAGGTGGTCAACAGAATGGGCTTTGGATCTAAGGTTGCGTTTCTGTAAATGGGATATTGTTTCGCATTCACCTTATTGGCATTGTTTGGTAATATAGATATGTTAAACCATATCAACGAAACTATATATGTATTGCGGCAAACACATCCCAAAGGCTTCCATCCAAAAAACAATGGAATAGAACTGGCGGGTCAACTTCACCCCAAAGGCTCACATTGAAACCATATGGACCCCATGCAAGTTTTCCTTGTGCTTCTTTTTCATTTCATGTCTGCGATTATATATATATATATCAATCAATATACATAGATAGATACAGAAATGTATAGAGTAAAAAGCCGTTTTGGCCCAAGTTGACAAACATTGTGTGCTTTGATGTGCAGCGATGCCTGCGCGAGAAGCATAAACCATGCAAGGACAAGTATCCGTTGCCACACCTATACAGCCTGTTGTAAAAAAACATAATTCCACGAAACCGAATGCACACATGAAAACGTGAGAATCCAAGCCTGTGGGCCCATCGAGGAAACCAGGCCAGCGTGACAAACCATTTGGCCGTGACAAAGTAGTATGTTACGCTTCCTATGGTTTTCCTGTACCATAGCAGGCGTGTCCTCTTTTTTGTGATCGGATGGCCCTCTAGGATCGTCAGAAGAGCCTCTTCCCCTGCTCAAAGGCTGTCTTGCTTGCTCTTGGTCTTGAGAGTCACCTTCGAAGATAACCAGGTCGGTGCAGGTTTCCTGGCCGACGTCGATTTTCTCAATCAGTGTTTCCAACTTCTGCTGCATGTCCAGCGAGCACCTTCGGTAAGCTGTTTGTCTTTTCTCGGTACTTTGGCGGAGTTGCCGAAGATGTGCCAAGCCCATGCGCAAAGCATCGTCCAAGAAGTCTATGCCATCTTCTCGACTCTTGCGTCCTTGGATGATCTGATGCTGCTCATCCAGCTTCTCCAAGGCTTTCTTATGTTTCTTGCCGGAGATGACGCTGTTCTTGGCCACGCTGATGTAGTCCATGAACAACTCCTGGTGTTTGCAAAGCCACTCGATCGGCACTGCACTTTTCCAAGAAGCGCCAGATGGCGGCTGGAGAAACTTNCGCTGATGTAGTCCATGAACAACTCCTGGTGTTTGCAAAGCCACTCGATCGGCACTGCACTTTTCCAAGAAGCGCCAGATGGCGGCTGGAGAAACTTCAACAGGTTGCTCATTCCCTTTTCTCTCGTCAACAGCTTTTCTAATGGCTGCATCAGGTCAGCAACCCGGACCATTGGATCGGCCACCAAACGCCGAGCAGATTGGGATAACATGTTTCCTATAGATCATACCTTGAACCTGAGGTCTATTGGGACATATGCTCCAAAAATAGATGCCAATGAAATTGGGCCACAATGCATATTACATATTTAGAATTCTTTNTGAGGTCTATTGGGACATATGCTCCAAAAATAGATGCCAATGAAATTGGGCCACAATGCATATTACATATTTAGAATTCTTTGATCATTTACCTTTACAGTGATCCCCCACCAGAAATTCCTTTCAACTCTACTCTCTCAAAGTGCCAAAACATCACAACTCTCACAGTAAGCTCTCTCAGAATGTGCAAAGCTGACATGATTCTCTTTCTACAAAAAACTGTAATGTGGCGAGATTGCGTTCTATTCATTTCACGAATACATGTAAAAGTATCTTATCATTTACACCGTTGGGTGGCATCATTTTCTTCACAACCAGAAAGTTTCACAGCGCAGCAGTTTCTTTNTTCACGAATACATGTAAAAGTATCTTATCATTTACACCGTTGGGTGGCATCATTTTCTTCACAACCAGAAAGTTTCACAGCGCAGCAGTTTCTTTTTTTCACCATGGCTGTGAGCATCACAAAAACCAGAAGATCACAACGACCTTGTTCTTGTCCAGAATCATCTCACTCTTTGGTTGACCTGGCATATTNNACTCTTTGGTTGACCTGGCATATTCATTGAGGAGCTGGCTCTGCACTGCCTTCGGGTACTCCTGGAAGAAGAGATCGAAGGGGTCAGCTGGTTCCCCAACATATTGATTCCACTGCACGTAGTCTTCCCATTCCTCCTTTGCTTCCAACAAGGTTCTTGGGCATCCAACGCTCTCTGCACGGTCCACCCGGTGGTACGTCGGGACCGCATCATCCTTCCCCACATCAGCCTTCCCCCCCTTGCCCTTGTCATCCTTTTTCTTGTCCTTCTTTTCATGCTTCTTCTCTCCTCCTTTCGACTCTCCTTTTGGAGTTCCATGAGGCCATGGCATCAGGGGATTCTTCAAAGCAGTAGGGCCCTTCGGGTTGTCCTCATACACAGCCTTGAAGGATTTTGGTTTCTTCTTCACCAGGTTCGATGCCATCGTGCGAGAGGCAATGTCAGAGGCAGGCAAATCTACTGGCTATACATCTATTGAAAATCCAAAAGGTTCTGGGAGTACTGGTAAATCGTGCAATGAACACTGGAGAGTTTTGGGCAGTTGAATCAAAAAACATGTTGACAATCTTTGCGTTTCCGATTGCCACACAGAGTTTCATGTATATGTTTTGCTGAACTGAAACTGTCAAACATCATGCATCAAAACATTTGACCAAAACCTAAAACCATGAAAATGCAAAACAAATGGAAACACTCTCAAGGTCACACTCAAAGTCTCTCANTCAAACATCATGCATCAAAACATTTGACCAAAACCTAAAACCATGAAAATGCAAAACAAATGGAAACACTCTCAAGGTCACACTCAAAGTCTCTCATGGCAACACACCTCAAAGTCTCTCATGGTACTGTCATGAACATGTGAAAACAAAAGAAAAACGTGGGTGTCAAACAGATTGAAATTCTCCCTCTGTCATTCAAAGTCTCTCACCGCAATTTACTCACATCTACATCGCAATTAATGCTTCTCTCACAATCTCTCATGTATGGTACACCGATTGTTTTTACATCACATCCACTCTCTATACATTAANTACATCGCAATTAATGCTTCTCTCACAATCTCTCATGTATGGTACACCGATTGTTTTTACATCACATCCACTCTCTATACATTAAAAACCAAACGCATGATTTTTGTTTTAGACACATGATGGACATAAAAAGGTTAACATGCCCTGAGTCTCGGAAAAGAGTAGTTTTACACACCGCTATGTTTACAGTAAATTCATTGATTTAGGTAAAAACAATTACGTAAAGCTTACCTAAATGTAAATTTTAGGTTGTTAGTAAAATGATTTAGGTATAATGTAAAATGATTTAGGTATAATGTAAAATGATTTTACGTGTATTTCACTTANTTACCTAAATGTAAATTTTAGGTTGTTAGTAAAATGATTTAGGTATAATGTAAAATGATTTAGGTATAATGTAAAATGATTTTACGTGTATTTCACTTATCAACTAGTATGATTAAAAGATCAAAATTTCGAGAGGAATTTGTTATTGGTTTCATTGATGTGTTATTTTTTTTGTAGAAAAAGAACATGTTTTTGTATTTTTGGTTTGTTACATGTATTGAAAATAGAGTTACTTGCTTGGCCAAGTTCATTACTTGAGGTATTAAAGTATTTGTGGCTGGGATATCTGGAAATAATTTGAGTCATCTAAAGATATACAGTTGGCTTCCAATTACAGAAACATTTTTAGTATCTGAATAACTTAGATCA